>JAMFTG010001385.1:55000-56949 GCA_023974075.1 Chaenocephalus aceratus | reverse complement strand
GCGACACGTTTCTTTGTCTCGTTTCATTTGAATTCATTTCTTATTTTATCATTTTTATTTTTATCTTTAATTATATTAATCTGTGCGGTCCTGTTTCTCATCCTAACCCTTTTGCTGTTAAAACTACTGATCTCTAAATTAGTAAAAATAAATAAAAATAAAACATTTAAATAAAGCAATGTAAAGCAATACAAATATTCCAAATAAAGTGTACATTTATACTGATATTTTTGGAGTTTTTAAGCAGTACATTTCTTTGATTTATGCTGGGATTAAGGTGTGTGCTTATCTGCTGAGTAAGAACACTTTCTATGGATAAGTATCTCATACAAGCCCACTTCAAATCATCCTTCCTATCCCCTTTAAGCGGAGGTGATCTGTTGACCCTATCAGAGGTCAGAATGAAGCCTAAGATATGCCTCACCTGTTTGACAGCGTCCAGCAGCCTCTCCAGGAGGTGCTGCCTCTTCGAGTCACTCTGCTGAGGACCTGCAGAGACAAACAGGAAGTCATTAGATATCAGCTTGATGGTGGACTCAGAGTCATCGCTTGTTGCTGTATTAATAATGCATGTGGGAGAGGAGATGAACTGCGAGAGAAAGCCATAGGAATCAATGGAGGAAACGTATTTATGAAATGCGACAGCATGAAAACCCTCGGCCCTGAAAGACAAACCAAAGTCAATAACCGTAACTTTAAGTCCGTCTGCAACATAGAATAGTGAGTTTACTCGGAAAAACTGTGCTCTTATGTATTTCAATTATAATAAATAAGATGTTTCTGAACACCAATAACTCTACGGAGTAATATCTTAATATCTAATTAACTATTTCAGTTCTTTGCTTGGGTTTAAAGCCAACAGTACGACGATGTGTGTTGTAGTTCCTTAGTTGCCTGTGCTGAGCTTTTTTTCCTCCACATCTGCTTTGAGTGGGAGCAGATGCTGGACAGCCTCATAAGCAGCAGGCGGGGTTTCAGGGGGAAAGATCTTCCCTTTCAGAATTCTGTCCACTGGACTATTCAGCTTTCTGCCAACGTGGGGTGACACCTGTGGGGTGACACCTGTGGGGTGACACCTGTGGGGTGACACCTGTGGTCTCTTGAACAGCTGAGTTTACGGCAAACCTGAATTCTGGAAGGTATTGATCCCATTTCCCGTGATCGTCATCCAAATAAGAGGCGATCATACTTTGGAAAGTGCGATTTACCCTCTCAGTCATATTGGTCTGTGGGTGATAGGCAGTGGTGAGCTTGTCCATTGTCCATTGAAAACAGAACTGGTGTATTCTTATTATGGTCACTTTTCCCTGTGACTAACAATATATGTACTGTCTGTGTATTTAATGTGTATTCTGCACAAATGGGTCAATATTTTTATGTTGTGATCTTTAATTTAATATTTAGTGGGTTTTATTTTTCATGGTTCTCAGCAGGAAACCGATGGACTGTCCACTCCGAGTAGGGAATGAGTCCCAAGTGAAGGAGTTCAAGTGTCGGGGTCTTGTTCTCGAGTGAGGGAACAATGGAGCGTGAGATGGGCCGGAGAGTCGGAGCGGTACTGCAGTCGCTTTTACCGCACCGTTGTGACGAAAAGGGAGCTGAGCCAGAAGGCAAAGCTCTCTGTCTACCGGGCCATTTTCCTTCCTACCCTCACCTATGGTCATGAAGGATGGGTCATAACCGAAAGAACGAGATCGCGGATACAACCGGCCGAGATGGGTTTCCTCCGCCGGGTGGCTGGCGTCTCCCTCAGGGATAAGGTGAGAAGTTCGGTCATCAGGGAGGGACTCGGAGTTGAGCCGCTCCTCCTTCGCGTCGAAAGGAGCCAGTTGAGGTGGTTCGGGCACCTAGTTAGGATGGGAGGAGACCGAGGGGTAGACCTAGGACCAGGTGGAGGGATTATATCTCTTCGCTGGCCTGGGAGCGCCTTGGGACCCCCCAGTCAGAGC
>JAMFTG010001385.1:0-50000 GCA_023974075.1 Chaenocephalus aceratus | reverse complement strand
AGTGGTAATCAGATGACCTGAGAATCATCCGTGAAATCTGCACTCTGATCACTTTGGTCATATCTAATCTAAAGTGTACTGTGTGTGTGTGTGTGTGTGTGTGTGTGTGTGTGTGTGTGTGTGTGTGTGTGTGGGTGCGTGCGTGCGTGCGTGCGTGCGTGCGTGGTGCATGCGTTTGGACACTTAAAGGTGGGGTAGGTAAGTTTCAGAAACCGGCTCGAGATACACTTTTTGTTATATTCCATGGAATGCTCTGAACATCCCGATAGCAATGAATATCTGAAGTGCTTTGACAATAAATCCATAAAAAAATGTCATTTTCTCCGGTGGTGTATTTTCAAATTCTAGCGATCTCGAGCCGGTTTCTCAAACTTACCTACCCCACCTTTAACCCTGAAAGAAGTTTATTTTGAAAATGATTAACACGGAATGGGCACTTTTTATCTGATAGCTGATATTTTCATACAACTATGCTTTTATCAGCTCTGTCTTTGTTCATGCCATGAATGTTTTACACATTTAAAGGACAAACTACACGTGTTATCTATGCACTGTTGCTGTTGTAAACCTTTGAAGCCAATTGAAAACACTGCATGTGATTTCAACCGTGGAGGCCTGTGGCGCAGTGGGTTGTGCGTTGGTGTTCAGGGGCCTATACTACGAATCTAGTTCAACCTAACCTGGATATGTTTTGAGTTATCCGGTTGACTTAATCCAAAACAAAACCGCTCTCGCTAAACTGTCCTACGACGCTGGTTATCAACTCGTTCACTCAAGCCAGCCGTGTCCTATCTAGTCAGGTGCGCGTTCACATGAAAGGGGTGGTATCTGGAGCATTCGACCAATCACAAACATGGAGAAGTGTACTGACAGCGCAGCGTCATACTTCCTGAATGAAAAGTCAACGAGCCTATAATATTAGTCAAATATGAAGAAGTTAAACTTTAAACATCCATGACTTAAACACTTGATCCAGGATCAAAGCCACATAGCTGCACCTGCAAGGTGAATACAGCTGGGAACAGAACAAGTGTTTGAATGCACACATTAACAGGTTTATGATATCACTGCCCCGTCTAAAACACGATCTGACTTTAAATACATTTGACTCGAGTGTTTCGTCAACTTAATGTGTTGCTTAAAATAATACTTCTGCATACAGTATGTGACGCTGTGAGTGCTGCACGCCCAGATACGGCTCAGCTGACTCAGATAAGGAGATATATGATACATTATGAATTTATGATGTGATATGAATGATAATGGGACACATTGACGTCTGCACTCACAGTGCCGCGGACTAGGCAACGTAATGTTACTTTGATCCGGTTACTTATGTTGTGGCAGATATTTAATTAAGCTTTCTTAACATAGACTAATAGTATAATAGTTATAATAGTCAGATTGCTCTGAAGATGGGAGGCGATGTTCTATTCATTTTCACGTTCACACAGTCGGTGATTTTGGCCGGCCGTCTTTCCTGTATTTCCTCCGCACACTGAGCTCTGATTGGTCAGCAGGCGTGGTGCTTTCGCTGAGTTGATCTCTTATCCTGGAACCTATCCTGCTTCGGAGCACAGACTAGTTTCCAGGATAAATCACCATGGAGATCTAGCCTGCTAAAAAGTGAACCAGCTTCGTAGTACCGGAAATCCCAGAAGTTATCTTGCTAAACGAAAATCCTGCTTCGTAGGATACCCCCCAGATCAGGGGGTCACAGGTTCAAACCCAAATGCAGTCAGCATGTCAGCAATGTCCCTGAGACACTTCACCCCAAAGTGCTCCTGTGGGGATTGCCCACAGTATTGAGTATGTAAGCATATATGTATATCAGTGTATGTATGTGTGTGTATATGTGTATATGTCAATCAACAGGTAAAGCAGATTAATAATACTAATAAATAATATCAATAATAATGCATACTAATTATTGCAGATTATAAATAAATCATTTAGGGACAAGGGGGTGAGATTAAATAAATTATACTTCTTCTCACTCCTTTTCACTAGATGTGGCACTGTTTATGTTGCGAATGTTGTTGTTGTTGTTGTTGTTGTTTTGATTTCTCTTACTGTACATGACTATGCACTGCAACATTTGTTTTGTTTTGTAATTATTTATTTTACTTGTTCGAAATAAATGTATCAATCAATCAACAAGTGACATGTAATGTAACCACACACATACATCGGTAAAGCAATGGCAACAGCAGCACATTAATGACAAAATCACTGCAATATAGATAACTGTATTTATAAAGCAGGTGAGATTATAAAGGATTAATACCATTATTCATAAAATAAATAAGTAAAAACGGTGTTATTGTTGCTGTGTAGGTTAAATTCAAACTGCTGCAAAAAGGCAGCTTCAAATATTCCGGTCAAATGTTATCCAAAAGAAAAGCTTCACCATCACCAATCTCTTAATATAACTTTTATTTTCTATTTACAGTCACCAAGATTCAAGAATCAACTAAAATATTGACAGATATGATTGATGTTGTTATAGTGTGCAAAGTGTACATCTTATCATCTTGAAACGGATATGTGGATGTTATCGAGACAAGACATCAGTGCTGTCTAATCATTATAGGAGCGTGTATGCAGAGCAAACACACACACACACACACACACACACACACAAAGTCTCTTTCACGTGCAAAAAGGAAGCGAATAAGTCCAAGTTCAGAATCATTTCCAGGTTCATATTGATAATGTGTCCCTCTCAAGGTATGCAGACGGAGATGTGGACGGAGAAGACATGTCGCTTTCAAAGACGGTGGACAGCGACACCTCAGTGTTTGAAGGTCTGTTCCTCCGGAAAGAGTTTCTGACCCTGGAGGAGAATCTGTCCGACAGCTGCCTCACGGCCCGACCCAGCCCCCGGTTCTTCAGCTTGATCAAACCCACGTCGTCCTCCAGCTCCTCGGGGGGCACTTCTATATTTCCAGAGTACCAGAACACCCACCAGATGAGGCTGAAGAAGATGATGATGCCCCCGCCGTAGATGAACAGATCGTGGACGACCAGCCCTCCGAACACCCCCACCAGCATGAGGAAGGTTCCCAGAATGTCATGAGCCACAGCGAACCAGAAGGAGCATTTACAGCGGCCCACTCCCTCATAACTCCTCTCCATGAGCGGCTCCAGCTGCACAGGTGTAGACATGTCCTCCAGAAACCAGGTCCAGTTCCCAGAGTGTAATCCAGATGTGTGTGTGTGTGTGCGCGCTACAGGACAGTGGTGTGTCTTCCTCTCATGAAACAGCCGGCTGTGGTCAAAGTGCAATGTTCGGCAGGGGCTATCAGCAGAGGAGTTCACACAGGGAGGGGGAGGGGCACAGGGGGGGGGGCACAGGGAGGGGGAGGGGCACAGGGAGGCTCTAAAGAGAGGCAGGTGAACACAATGTAAATACACATTATTTGTTTCACTCTAAAATGGATTAACTGTTTCGAAATGGAAGTATTTTGGACTGGAGATATGATGGTGTGTGTGTGTGTGTGTGTGTGTGTGTGTGTGTGTGTGTGTGTGTGTGTGTGTGTCCTGTTGTAACTCCATTACATGACTCATTATCAGAAAGAGCCACATCAGATATTTCACTATGATAAAAAGGAAGCAGCTGCGTCATGAAGACGGCAGCAAATCTGGATCCGTTCCGTTGTACCTCCGTTTTTAGAGATGTGGGTACGGAGGAAAAGAGAGAGGGTTTTGTGGATTCCCTGACACACCGGGGGACACAGAGTTATGTAGAAAAGACATCAAAAAGGGACTTTTGCAAGATAGGAGACCTTTACATTCCCTAATATACTGTTTTTCATTACTTTATTACAGGTCTCAGATATATATATAAAACCAAACAGATCGTTGCAGCATTACCCATAATCCCCTCTGTTTCAGCCCTGTTTCCAAAGTGCTGATTCTCTGTCTGTTACTTTAGATGAAAATAAGGAGCCCCTCCCCAGGCCCCTCTGAGAGACATTTGGTTACAAAGAACACCATAGGCGCTTTCACACCGCACTACTTTTCCCACTTTAGTTCTGATATAGTTCCGAAATGTCGCGTTCACACCAAAAAGAGCCGGAACTCAAATTAGTTAATGAGAACCTTTTCACCCCCTTTTCCGTCCCGGCTAGAGAGCAGGGACTTTCGTGGGAGAAAAAGGTTCCTATTTCTGATTGGCTGGGCGGAATGCAAACCACGCCCCGTAGAACTCCCAAGAAGTTTTGTGAAGCCGCCATTTTATTATCCTTGCATTATTAGCATTAGCATTATTAGCATTAGCATTATTAGCATTAGCATTAGCCCAGCGCAGAAACGCAGAGAGACTAACTTATGGCAACACAAAATAAAACATGTGAGCGGTGGAGATGAGGAGGTGTCGGCGTTCTGGCGATTTACTCCGGGGACTTCCGGCCGGGGACTTCGGGCGGCAGTATACGCCGTGACGTTGTTTGCGGCCTGCCAGGAAACCCAAAGCAGAAGAAGAAGAAGTGACGTCAGCGGCTTCATTTGCGTAATCTCCCCTCAGGGACTTATTCCGGTGTGAACGCGATCTGCTCTTAGTTCATAAGAACTAAAGAGTTCTGATGAACTAAGTGCGGCAAAGTAGGGGGGGTTACCTTGGTTGGTGATTGGCTAATGGTTACACAAGCCAAAAACACATTATGACATCATAAAGTGGACAGGTTTTTATAGAAATGGATCAAAAAGAGAGAGAATCTTTGTTCCTGAAACTTTCAGAGTCTCTTTCCACAGAGGGGACACATGTTGATGTAGAAGAGACATGGAGAAGAGGGGACACATGTTGATGTTGAAGAGACATGAAGAAGAGGGGACACATGTTGATGTAGAAGAGACAGGAAGAAGAGGGGACACATGTTGATGTAGAAGAGACAGGAAGAAGAGGGGACACATGTTGATGTAGAAGAGACATGAAGAAGAGGGGACACATGTTGATGTAGATGAGACATGAAGAAGAGGGGACACATGTTGATGTAGAAGAGACATGAAGAAGAGGGGACACATGTTGATGTAGAAGAGACATGAAGAAGAGGGGACACATGTTGATGTAGAAGAGACATGAAGAAGAGGGGACACATGTTGATGTAGAAGAGACATGAAGAAGAGGGGACACATGTTGATGTATTAGAGACACATGTTGATGTAGAAGAGACATGAAGAAGAGGGGACACATGTTGATGTAGAAGAGACATGAAGAAGAGGGGACACATGTTGATGTAGAAGAGACATGATGAAGAGGGGACACATGTTGATGTAGAAGAGACATGAGGAAGAGGGGACACATGTTGATGTAGAAGAGACATGAAGAAGAGGGGACACATGTTGATGTAGAAGACACATGGAGAGGAGGGGACACATGTTGATGTAGAAGAGACATGGAGAAGAGGGGACACATGTTGATGTAGAAGAGACATGGAGAAGAGGGGACACATGTTGATGTAGAAGAGACATGAAGAAGAGGGGACACATGTTGATGTAGAAGAGACATGGAGAGGAGGGGACACATGTTGATGTAGAAGAGACATGAAGAAGAGGGGACACATGTTGATGTAGAAGAGACATGAAGAAGAGGGGACACATGTTGATGTAGAAGAGACATGGAGAGGAGGGGACACATGTTGATGTAGAAGAGACATGGAGAAGAGGGGACACATATTGATGTAGAAGAGACATGGAGAGGAGGGGACACATGTTGATGTAGAAGAGACATGGAGAAGAGGGGACACATGTTGATGTAGAAGAGACATGGAGAGGAGGGGACACATGTTGATGTAGAAGAGACATGGAGAAGAGGGGACACATGTTGATGTAGAAGAGACATGAAGAAGAGGGGACACATGTTGATGTAGAAGAGACATGGAGAGGAGGGGACACATGTTGATGCAGAGGAGACATGAAGAAGAGGGGACACATGTTGATGTTGAAGAGACATGAAGAAGAGGGGACACATGTTGATGTAGAAGAGACATGGAGAGGAGGGGACACATGTTGATGTAGAAGAGACATGAAGAAGAGGGGACACATGTTGATGTAGAAGAGACATGGAGAGGAGGGGACACATGTTGATGTAGAAGAGACATGGAGAAGAGGGGACACATGTTGATGTAGAAGAGACATGGAGAAGAGGGGACACATGTTGATGTAGAAGAGACATGAAGAAGAGGGGACACATGTTGATGTAGAAGAGACATGGAGAAGAGGGGACACATGTTGATGTAGAAGAGACATGAAGAAGAGGGGACACATGTTGATGTAGAAGAGACATGAAGAAGAGGGGACACATGTTGATGTAGAAGAGACATGGAGAGGAGGGGACACATGTTGATGTAGAAGAGACATGGAGAAGAGGGGACACATGTTGATGTAGAAGAGACATGGAGAGGAGGGGACACATGTTGATGTAGAAGAGACATGAAGAAGAGCGGACACATGTTGATGTAGAAGAGACGTGAAGAAGAGGGGACACATGTTGATGTAGAAGAGACACGGAGAAGAGGGGACACATGTTGATGCAGTACCCCTTCCTCCTCTGCTTCTCCTTCAGCACGGGGATCCACACCAGGCCCATCAGCCCCAGCAGCAGCCCTAAAGAGAGGCAGGCGGAGGCCACGGGGCGGGGGGGGCCCTCCGTCACCCCCAGAGAGAGCAGCAGGAAGAGGAGCCCCCCCACTGCACGCATCAGAAACCCCATCACCTGCACGATGACAGCTCGATGCAGGTGGGCCCAGCCCGAGGCCCCTGGAGGGTCTGGAAACAGCCTCTGACTCCCGGAGGCTTCTGGAAACCAGTCTTCTTCAAACTCCTCCATGGCTGTCTTCAGACGAGGGTTTTAACTGTTTGTGAGGGCAATCTGAGAGCCTTCAACACAAGAGGAAAGACACTGAATATCCACAAATTGTACACCTTGTCGCTACAGATAATCCTGCCTTTTATTATTTATGTTGTCGTTATGGTATCGTAAAATGGTGCGTGGCAATCAGAACAAAACTATACGCAATTTTCGAAATAAGTTGTAAATAAACTACATTACCCTTAGCTTGTGTTTTTATCCAAAGAAACGAGAAAGGTGCTAACTGAAGTATGTTAGCTTCAGATAGGGAATTTAAAATGCCTAATAAATATATTTTCTTCAATATTAATTTCCAAGAATCTGCTAGTGGGGAGAATGTGCAGATATAACTATTGAATTAGATAAATAATGCCCTTTTTTCACAAATGCATGCGTAATGATTGCTCGGAAATACCTATGTTGATGTTGTCCAGTATGAAGTCTGTGACAAGATCATCAAATGTTGTGTGTCTGCATGTGTGTGTGTTAAACATGAATTACTAGCATGCATAAGTGTGACATAATAGTAGATAACTACCTTACACCGTTTCGTTTTAGTAAGCAATATGTTTTTGGTTCAGTCCAAAGCAACCATAAGGAGGCAAATGAAAGCACGTGCAGTCTAGAGGTGGGTTTTCAGTCTGCAGAAATAACTATCAATTTAATGAATGCTTTCCGACCCCCAGATCTGTGCTGCCGAGCCCCTGAGTCAGCCTCTCTGCAGTCACACAGAGCCGCTGTATACCCTCTCTCTGTGATGAGGAGGGTCTGCAGGATGAGTCTCTCTGTGCTCAGGAACCGTGACTGTAATTCTAGTCGACCCACCACACCCACTACAGACCCACCTGTTGACAACATCATCATCACCTCTGATTGGCTGATAATCCTGTCACATGACACCCAGAGGGGGAAGAAGATAGTGTACTCTTAATTATAAGTAGCGATGCTTAACTGTGAACATACTGTGTTACACGCCTAAGTATAATTACAGACATATTAGTATAAAAAAAAACTTCTTACAAACAAGTACAAAAGTCAAAGGACTCATTAAGTACTTAGAAACACATGTATTCAATTAGATTACGATGCATTCATGTGTACATCACCTTAATGATGCAGTTGGTCAAAGTGATGTGTATTTAAATGCTTTGACAAAAAATCATCTGTGGAAGCCGTGGCGCTTTAAAAAGCACGACCAATCATCTGAGCCGGCCCGGCTAAAATAACTGGATGGCCTACCTGCCTGTCAGCCTTCCATCTCGTGAAAACTTATCTCGTGCCCTCATTGGTCATGTGCGCGTTTGTGCATGTCTATCATACTAGGCTTGTTTGAGACACATTGCGGCTCGCCTCGAAAGTAGACGAGAGTAGCCGATCGCAGCCGGGGGAGGTGTCATAAAGCTCGTCTTAAGTCGGACAGCTCGGACTCGGAGTCGGCTTGACTGGCTGGGTTTGCAATGGCGGAAATTCCATTTGACCCACTGTAGACAAAGGTGATCTCCATTGCTTTATATAGGTTTGTTAATTCAGTCATGATGATGAACCACACCAGTGACTGGGTTCCATAATTAGAAATGCTCCTCCCTCTTAATGTTTGCAAAACTGATAGGTGGACAGGCTACAAATGATCAGTCCCTTCAGATCCGCACACATGAAGCTTCATGAGCATGAATTGAACAGACCTGCTGCTGTGTTAATTCTTTAGCTGCCACTTTAAGCTTTATGATGTGTACAACATGGATGTAATTTGATTTAATCTTGCCATTTTAAATGATGTATTCAATAAATAAGGTTAAACCAAATCATTACATTACAATATATTTTATTTTAATGATTTGGTTTAACTTAAAGAGACACTTTATTGTTATTGCACATATTACAGGTACTGAGACAACGAAATGCAGTTTAGCTTCTAACCAGGTGCAACAAGCAGTGAAGTGAAAAGTAATGTACACAATCTACAGAATAACATATAGAATGAATTGAATGATGAATAAACAGTGGGGTATGAATACACTAGATATCAGCCTGTGAGCAGTATGAACAGTGTGTATGAATATGCTAAGATATATAAAGTATGAAAACGGTAAGCAGTATAGTATAAAATATATAGATATTAATTTCATGATGATAAACATTGTGGAACAATGATGACGAATGGGAATGGATGTGGCGACGTAAACTGACACAAAACAACAACAAACTTTTGCCAGCCAATGGGAGAGCTTCATCAGCAGCACGTGGTAAAAACCACCAATGAGCGCTCAGCTCGAGATACCAGCGAGCCGTTTCCCATCAAGCATTTCGCTTCCGCAGCTCGTGGAGAGCAACTGCGCCAACTCGCCTCGCCTCGCTCTCAAGGCTGCGGCCGTCTTTGTCCCGCGAGATTTCAAAGTCTCATGTGGGCGAGCCTCAGAGCAAGTCGGACAAAATGACTAAACCATCATGCAACGCACTAGCAAGACGTTGATCGCAACTGCGCAGGTCTGCGCAGGTCTTGCTTGTCTCAAACAAGCCTGCTCTGTAAGGAAGTCTGAAGGAAGGGGCGGATTTGTTTCCGGCTGCGTATTTTCAAATTCTAGCGCATTCGAGCTGCTTTCTCCATTCTTACATACCCTACCTTTACAAGCACCTCCAAATAAGTACTTGTGTGAATGTACCTAGCTACTTTCAACCACTAATTAAACCTAAAAAAAATATCCATACTGTCTTTGTAAATTCATATTTTATATATTTTTCATATTTAGTTATATGTACAAAGCAGCCTAATGGAGGTGTAGTTGTAGGAGTATATGTGTAGCTGACAGCAGCTGCAGAAACCAGAGGATAATAAGAACAAAAGGAAGTCATCGGATACAGAAGATATATACATGACCACCATCAGCAAACAGAGCTCAAGGACAACACTCTGAATGGGTCTGAAGAGGTGAGGAAAGTGTTTGTGGGTTTAAACACCAGCTGGTGATTATCAAAGACCTTAAATAAAACGGCTTGCATTTATTTATAATTTCAACAATATCTGAGTGGTATAAATACTCTCCCTAACAAAAGGCCGGTAAAAAAGGAAATATTTTCCTTTATATGTCAAGAATACAATTCCAAAGGATATTAAAGGTAGGGTATGTAGAAACCAGCTCGAGTGCGCTAGAATTTGAAAGTAGTCTAAAATACACAACCGGAAAAATCTGCCCCTTCCTTCAGACTTCTCTACAGAGCCCCTCCTCCAACACACACGAACGCGCACATGACCAATGAGGGCACGAGATAAGTTTGTGCCAGATGGAAGGCTGACAGGCAGGTAGGCCATCCAGTTACTGTAGCCGGCTCAGATGATTGGTCGTGCTTTTTACAGCGCCACGGCTTCCACAGATGAAATATTTGTATATATTCATTGCTATCGGGATGTTAATAGGATTCCATGGAATATAACAAAAAGTGTTTCTGAAGTGAATTACCTACCCCACCTTTAACTTAATAGTTTTAAAAATAATCTAAACTGCACATGAATATTCACAGGCCATCAGAAGGATTTCTAAAAGGCCTTTTTCATAGTTTAAAATAGCGACTGGATATAAATGCACGTGAAGCCCTCCCCCAGTACTGACAATAATAAAAACACGAGTAAAACGTCACGATACGCAGACACAAGGTTCACAAGTATTTTAATTCACATAATGCTTCACAACTTTTTGTTTGTCATCTGTAATATGGCATTAGGATATTACCGTTAGTTGCTTTTCACATACAGTTAGAAAAGGTGTTAGATGTAAAAGCCAAGGTAAACAATAATTTGTTGATTTAGGAAAGTACTCATCCAGCAACAACAACCCTAACAGAATAACCGATACTGAGCAAAAAACTCAACTTTTATTTTTTTCTTTCACATGGAAGTTGCAAAAACGACCTCCAAAATTGTGAAATGCTTTATTCATTATGTCAATGAAAGGCTGCATTCCCTTTAAGCTTCTAGTTTCAGGGCCGTGTCACCGTGGAAGGGACTATTGATGCCCACAAGTACACAGAGCCATTGTTAGCATTGTTAGCATTATTAGCGCTGTCTTCCAGAGAAAAGCCTTTTGTTGGAGGGCTATATTTTAGAAAACACAACAGAGCCAAGTTCATTTCAGATAACAAACTTTATGTCCTGCATCATCCAGGCGTAACGAGACAAAACCCACTGAATATATATGAACCAGTGTGAGCGATCTGGTCCTGTGTTCTGAGTAAAATGTCCATGTTGAAGGTAACGTGTGAAGAGGAGAATCATTTCAATTTGGGCACTCTCCTCTTCCCTTTGGACTCGCCCTTGCCGCCCTTCTTGTTCATTTTGTTTTGTGGTTTTCTTCCTTTCTTCCCACCAGCCGTCGTGGGCGCCTTCTCCAGCTGCTTCTTCTTGGGTGTCTTCTGCAAAAGAAACAAAGAAAATGAGTCGGATTACATATTTAAAATCAGTATTCAAATAGAATGATGCTTTCCCACGAGCCGACCCGGAGGTTAGCATCGCTCCCTCTCCCGTGTTATTCTCCAAAGCTAATGTAAACGTGAATAATGTACTTATTTTGAATGTAATAATTATGTTGGTTGTGGAAGCGCCAGTGAATGATGGCTAGGACGCACTGTTTACCCAGCTGGTCTGGCCCCCCCTATTTCGCAAATGAACTTACTCATGTCTGCCGATATCTGGTTTTAATCTGTGTCTATGTTGTTGTCAGTGATGTATTGTCTTATCTTTTTTAAATGCCTTTGTGATGTGCTGCAACCCATTTTCCCCTCGGGGACAAATAAAACGAATACTATACAACACTTTAAATCAGTTCTTCTCAAAGTGTGGTCCGTGAGCGCCCCCCAGTGGTCCGTGAGTATATTGGTAAAATTTCACATTTGAAATAAATAAATACATTTAAGTTTTCCGCGGGAATATCTCGCAATGGAGCGAGCTTAAGTTTCACTTTCGATTGCATGATATAGCCCAGGGCAACACCTTCGTCACACATGTTACCGCTTGTTTGTACCATTTTCAGGCGATTTGTAATCTGTTCTAGAAAAACGATGTGATTTTGGATATCTGTGGAGTTAGGTGGTCCGCGAGTGTTCTTTTATTGGTTAAGTGTCCTTGGTATGAAAAAGTTTGAGAAACACTGCTTTAAATGGAAGATCGCCATAGGCCCCGCCCACTCGATCGGATCGGCGATCCCTAGTGCTTATGTTTTATTCAGCAGGAAAATCTCCACAAATTAACAACGCTTTACGATGTTTGTAAATGCAAGATGTAAAAAGCTAACGTCAAGCTTTAAAAGGAACTACAGCACGGTCACATGACTTCACCACCGCTAAGCTAAAGGTGGCTAATGTTCAACGTTTAGTCGTCTCATTTAGGCATTTGTTAGCAACCGCAGTTTCTAAGCCACTAAGAAGCTTTGGATATTCACGAGTCGGGAGTTTACGGACAAATTGTGTATAAAAAAAATTGGAGAAACCCTTCCTCTCGTGTTAACCTCATGTCAGGCCTCTAACCCACGGTAAAATGCTAACACACTCCTGGACCTCTCTGTCGAGCAGCACTGACCTCCAGTTTGGGCTTCTTGCTTGGTGTTCCCATGGGAACCAGCTGTGGGATTTCTTCCCCCGTCCCCTCGCTTTTCTTCACGTCCTCAGTCTTCTTGTTTTTCTTAGCCAGCCTTTTAGCCGCAGCCTGAGAATCACAAACACAGCCGCTGGTTATTTACAGATCCTTTGAAGAGGCACAGGAGTCTGACGAGTTGTTCTCACCTCTTGCTTGGCGGCCTCTGTCACTTTCTGATCCTCGTCCAGCGCAGTGAGGTGGTTCAGGTTGGAGGTGTAGAGGGGCAGCGCTACAGACATCTGAGTCTTGATGTGAACCAGCTTTATCACAGGTCCTTTCTGTTCAGAGACACAAAGATATATTAGAGTTTGAGGAGACAGGTCCCCTATCATACTGTCTTTCATCAGTATATCACAGGTCTCAGATATATACAGATCATTGCAGCATTACCCATAATCCCCTCTGTTTCCAAAGTGCTGATTCTCTGTCTGTGACTTTAGATGAAAGTAAGGAGCCCCTCCCCACGCCCCTCTGAGAGACATTTGGTTACAAAGAACTCAATGGAGCTCTAGAGGAGATTCAGGTGATAAGGGGGGGGTTACCTTGGTAACTGATTGGCTAAAACAAAACATCGCTATGACATCATAAAGTGGCCAAAATCTGATCAGCTCATTTTAAGACAGGTTTTTATAGAAATGGATCAAAAAGAGAGAAAATCTTTGTTCCTGAAACTTTCAGTCTCTTTCCACAGAGGGGACACATGTTGATGTAGAAGAGACATGAAGAAGAGGGGACACATGTTGATGTAGAAGAGACATGAAGAAGAGGGGACACATGTCATAACTCCGGGTGGAAAGCACAACACAATGAGGACATTATAAAATTGTTCGACTCAAACATATTTGTGTTGGAGTTTGTAAAACACCTATAAACAAATACAATTATTTTCGCATCAGTAGCAACACGACCGTCGTGTGCCGTTACTCACCGTGCGCAGTTTGGTCGACACGGTTTGGAAAGCAGCTTCGACGTTTTCTGTCACCTCGTCTGCGGTCATGCCGGCGTGGGCGATACGAGCCATGCTGCGACACGGGACAGTTAGGTTAGATAATGCAGGGGGACGGTGGGAAGACACATTTCCACTTCCTGGTCGGCCTCAACATCTCGTTTCGACCACAGCCCGCTTTAAGACGCCCAGGAACCCAAACAGAGGAACCTCTGAGCTTGGTCAATTGTTAGGCGATGTGTCCTGCTTTGTTTTACCAGGTGCTGCTCAAAGAAAAATACCGTACTTTTCGGACTATAAGCCGCGACTTTTTCCCCCATTTTGTTTGTACCGCTAACGGCCACTAGGGGACCTCCTAAATCTATGGATTTCACAGGTACAATTAACCACCTTAACACTACGGGCTCTAGGACCGGTCCGAGCCCGCCACCTCTAAGCGGCGGGCTCCAGCAGGAAAAGCTGGAGGCCGGAAAAGAGTGAGACAGGTAGCGCGCCAAAGTACAAGTGGAACCGAGAGACAGAACGAGAGCAAGACAGACGGACAATTTAGCTGCTGCGGCTTATATGCAGGTGCGCTTTATAGTCCGAAAAGTACGGTACTGAGTTTATTGGAATAATAAGAATCACTTTCGACAAAGATTGGCATTTTACAAACAGCCTTATTTGGGCATCAGTTTGCTGCACGGTTTAAACGTGGCCTTTCAGCTCAGTACCACAGAGCATCAGGTAATAACCACAATTATTCCTTATTGGAAAAGGTAAGTTGAACCAAGAAGCGGAAACATGACCAGTAGAAATGCAGGTATCTAATGTTTCAAAGTTGTAGAGACGGGCTCCACGGGTAGAGGAGGTCCATCTGGATTTACGTTGAATCTCTATGGCACCAAATATTGTCCGGTTCAAACACTTCACAGAATGAACCGGGCTGCTAAGGTGCCGTTCATATCAAACTATCATTGTTAGTTTGTGTTTCTAACGGTTACAGGGGAGAGCGTCAGAGAGGGGATCTCACCAGCAGGAGCCCTTGTTGGTGACCTTCAGGTAGGAGCCCTGGACCACGCGACTAATATCTCGGGCCAGATTCTTGCTCAGCATATTCACACACAGCGGCTCTCTGTGGAAAACAAGCATGAGATAACAATGCATGAGGAGAACAAAGAATCAAATGCTTAACCGAGACGCTATTGTCTTCTTGTTCCCCCCCTTACTTTGGTGTTCGCGGTCAAAGTTGACCGGTCCTGTTTTAACGGCTATTACATGAACACAAAAAACATTAATCACCACATTTCATTTAACACCCTTTCAAACTGTACATATCGTATCAGAGTACTGGTATACATGAACAACTGCAGTAAATATACAAAGAACAGACACGTGAACATGTGTTGCGTGAGGCAGGTGTGATACATGTGGGGGGAGGGGCACATAAGAGCGGGACATGTGTCAAATTTGTCTGTGTGTGTCAGGTGTGATTCAGATGGGGGGATGGGCACATAAGGAACACATCTAGAGTGTGTGTGTGTGTGTTTTATCTGATCCGGATGGTTACTAATTCCTTTTCTTTATGGCGGGACACCATGGTGTTACAAAGTTGACTAAATCATCCAAAAGTCAATGAAAGTGGTGATCAGCCATTGTATATGTTCAAAGTCTCATGTGAAGGATATCATGAAGCCTTGATGCAATCGAATGTAAAACTAAACAGTTATGATTGATGAAAGTAGAACATCGGTCAGATTTGACCCGAAGACAACAGGAGGGTTAAAACGTGAATCTGCAACATGACTCCAGTCGGTCAACGGGAGGAAGAAGATGTTACCTCTTCCTCTGGTAGAAGTGCTTCCCGAGGTGAGACGGCAGCAGGCGGCGGACGCGGTCGTCGGAGAGGAACATGTCGAAGTTACTCAGCAGGCGGCGCTTCGCTTCGTGAGGTTTGTACTCCGTCCTCAGGACTTTATACGGGATGACCTGAAACGAGACACAGCACGAGGTGGTGAACATCAGGAGAAAGAGCTGAATGGAGACCAACACGGGGGACGCTCAATGTTTAATATGTCAGTGGGATGTGTTTTGTTTGCCATCTAATTTATCTTGAGTTTGTAATAACTTCGAAAATGTTTGATAGGCTTTATGTTATATCAAAGCCATGTTGTGTTAACAGCAGTGAAGTCAGAGCTAAGGCATTGTACAAGTCATCCATCTTTGCTTGTTAAATGTTAGCCTTGTTTCCACTAGGTGTGCATTCATCACATGCTACAAACTCCTTATTTTTTATTATCAAAAACAAAACTCAATAGGCGCTTTCACACCGGAGTACTTTTCCCGTTTGGTTCCGTTAGTGCCTGGAATTTTGCGTTCACACCAAAAAGAGAACTTAGTTACGAGAACTTTTACCCCCATTTGTAGTGCCTGCTAGAGAGGTGGGACTTTGAAAGTAAGAAAGAAGAAAGTACCAATTTCGATTGGCTGGGCGAATTGCAAACCACGCCCCGTAAAACTCTGAAAAGTTGTATTTGCTGGCATTAGCATTATTAGCATTAGCCCAGCGCACCAACGCAGAGAGACTAACTTATGGCAACACAAATAAAACATGGGAGCGGTGGAGATGAGGAGGTGTCGGCGTTCTGGCGATTTACTCAGAAGGCTTCAGTAGAAGCTGCTGGGAGCTCCCAGCAGCTTCTACTGAAGCCTTCCCCAACTCCGGGGACTTCGGAGTTGGGAAGTGGTTTAGTTGGGAGTGAAGTGGTTTGCGGCCTGCCAGTAAACCCAAAGAAGAAGAAGAAGTGACGTCAGCGGCTTCATTTGCGTAATCTTCCCTCAGGATCTTATTGCGGTGTGAACGCGATCAGCTCTTAGTTCCATGGGGGAACGAAGAGCTGGGCACTAAGTAGCTGGGCACTAAGTGCGGCAAAGTACTTGGTGTGAAAGCGGCTAATGTCTTATTGTTATCAGCCACGAGGCGTGTTCGTGTAAAAATGATCGACATCTTCCATAATCTAGAACTTTCCTATAAAAATGTAGATGCAAGACGGCTGGTAATGAGGTGGGTTTGCTATCCTGGCTCCAAGATGGTGGAATGAGCTCCCATTGAAATCAGGACAGCAGAAAGCTTACACATCTTCCGACGCAGACTAAAACTCATCTCTTTCGACTCCACCTCGAGCGATAGACTATTAACCTAACAGAGCACTTATATACTAACAAAGGACTGGCTTATCTAAAGCCAGTTGAGCAGCACTTGAAATACTTGGCTCTATGAAACCTGATGTACTTATGATTCTGTTTTCTTCAAGGTTGTATCTTCTTGGTCGAATGTACTTATTGTAAGTCGCTTTGGATAAAAGCGTCAGCTAAATGAAATGTAATGCAGGAATAACCTAAATCAGTATCCGTCTTTATTTGAGTGTTTCTCTGACTGGTCTTCACCTCTGTGATGTTCTTCACTCCCTTCTCTGCAAGCAGCTTCTTATAAAACCTGATGGTCTGGTCTGAGGTCATGTTGGGCTCGTCTCTGGTGAAGAGGCAAACCTCCTCTGTGTCCGACCGCTGGCCATGGGGCAACGGGCTGAGAGGGGGGGGGAGAGAAGACATTATCAATAAAAGAGCATCCAGCAGGACGTATTCACACCGTCCATGCTCTGCACAATAAGCACTGCAGCACATGTAGAAGAAAGGCAGGTATATCTAATATGAACATGACATGGTGTGTTTCAAAGTTGTAGAGACAGGCTCCACGGGTAGAGGAGGTCCATCTGGATTTACGTTGAATCTCTATGGCACCAAATATTGTCCGGTTCAAACACTTCACAGAATGAACCGGGCTGCTAAGGTGCTGTTCATATCAAAACTAAAATGGTTAGTCTATGTTTTTCTAAAGGGGTTAGTAATTACACAGAGTATTATGAGTATGGAGGGTTATTAAAAACACAGAAAGCAGATTTGTACATTGATCGAAAATACCTCCAGGCATTTTTAGAGGTATTTATTGCTCTCTATTTTAATTAAAGAGGAAACGAGTATTTACAAAGTTTCAAATTAAGATCAGTAATCTGCTATTTAGTCATATATATACAAGTATCAGAGTTTGGTAGGATCACAGAGAGCAGATACAAAAACACCTCTTAACATTTTCTGATTCAAAAACTCTTTACAAATGAAGTTATAGATGTTATTAAGTTATGTAAAACAGGCGCTGTAAGGCCGCTGGCCACGGGGAAAGGGTGGAATAAAGTCAATATCAGTAAAGTCACTTGATATGACTGTTAAATAACAGATTAGGCGTGATAATGGCTGTCAGTGGACTCACATGCGGATGGTCTGTGCTTTCGGGGGGATCTTCCAGAGGGTGAAGAGCAGGCTGATCTGCTGAGTGTCGTCCAGGAACAGCGAGTCCCCGGTGGACTTAGTTTTCAGGAAAGCCTGCAAAGCCTGGACGGCCTTTTTCACCTGGCAAAGACATCAAATCCAGTTATAAAATGCCATGAAAACCCACCGACAGACTCCATTTTTCTTTAAGACGTTCAGATATGTTGCTTTGAATTAGCTTCGTTGCTAAACAGCAAAGAAAACAAGCTAACTAATGCTAGAAAGCTTATAGCTACAACCGAATAATAACAATGATTTGGTTATTTAATCTTTTAATAACACACTATATATTTATAATTAGTTTAAATGTGTTAAAGGACAAAGAAAACAGTTTTTACCTGGGTCCGGTCTATCCCAACTTCTGCTGTCTCCGCCATGCTGTCTGCTTCACGTGTAAACTCCACACGCATGCGCAATGGGTAGATTCCTTTTTCTTCTTCGTTGGTTGGCAGCTCAGAGGCGCACTATCGCCACCTGCTGGACTGAGCGTTGTCTTTCAAGACAAATAAATGAATCAGGCTAATATTTCTTTAGCTTAATTAAAACATTTGTATAACTTCCCATGTCTTTCCTATAAGATGCTCGGATAGAAAAGTGTTTTAAAATGTTATTAATTAATTATTAATATTTCATTTTTTATTAATTTCTCTTGATAATTCCTTTCTTTCTATTCTCTAACCGCTGCAATCTATTAACATCGTGTCATTTAATCCTGTATATCTTATTCTCTCACGTGTTTCTTTCTCAAATAATAGCAAAAACAATGTTGTACGAATAATCTAAACACCTTGGCAAGTAAAGTAAAATGATCGATAAAGATAGAACATAACATTTAAAATGTTAAAAGCAAAAATTGCACATTTATGGGAGAATGAAATATAATAACAGTTTTTTTCATCTGTTGACAAAATTAGCAATACATCCAATTATATTAAATCAACAAAGGATACCTCTATAGTAAAATGTTAAATGTTGGGATTTTGCATTAGTATTGATACACTGAATATTGATTAATCCACCTGCAATGAGGATACTTGATAAAAGAAAACACACTTTTCTGACGCAGCGTTGATAATTTATTTTCAGTTTGGATTATGTAACAGCTGTGTGTGTGTGTGTGTGTGTTTATCCGTGGTTTTATCAGAGTAGTATGTGAGCCCAATCCAATCAAACCATCTCATGTGGAGAGAGACCAGACTCAAAATGTTGGTACAGCAATCCTTAAAAACCAAATAAAATGTTTCCTAAATCCCGCTCTTAAAAAGGGAGATGTGATTTGCAAATTATAATTACAGGCTAACCCTGCTCTTGTTTTGCAGGATATGAAATCTTTCTGTGGTCATATCCTCCCCAAACTCAGTAACACTGCATCCATCTCCATTCTAAAAACAAATGGCGTAGCGAGCCGACATCGCGGTTAGCCGTGGGAATACAGAAGGGGGCGGGGCTTGTAGCTACGTTAGTGGCATAGCTGAGCTCTCAATATGAGAAAGCTGACACACTGGACTTGGTCTCTCACTTAATATAGTTCATCAAAAAAACTGATTCAGTCTTGTTTTCTTCGTGTGACGTTATTTTAACTCCTCGATCCCTCTCCTGGTTGTCGTTGGACTTCTCTTCAGCGTGTTGAGTGTGAAGAGAGAGCAGCTGTGTGTCGGCCGAGCAGCGTTTCTCCCCGGTAACGAGAGGAAGAACAACGGTCTGCTGACGAGGCGGTTAGTCCTTCTCTGGGACCAGCTTCAGCACTTTGCCGATGGCGATGGTTTTACCTGGAGGAGGAGGAGGAGGAGGAGGAGGAGGAGGAGGAGGAGGAGGAGGAGGAGGAGGAGGAGGAGGAGGAGGAGGAGGAGGAGGAGGAGGAGGAGAAATAAGCCAGACATGCACACAAGTTAATGCACATTTGATTATTTTAACACTAACATTAGTAAATTGGAAAATAAGGAATAAAAGTTGGAGAAAACATTTAAATAAATAATTGATATGCAAGGAATTAATAAATATAAAAAAAATATGGAAATAAACAATTATATATATACAGTCTTTATATACACGTAAAGAGAAAAATAAATAGTTTTAAAAATAGGGAAATGCCAATTAAAATTAATTTGTAAAATAATATATATGCAATAATATAATATGTAAATATATAATATTTTAAAAAAGTATGTATATGTGTACAAAACAACAAATATTTCTTATTTTATCTGTTTATTGCTACTTTAGCTCCTACCAGTATGTTTATATAAATATGTTTATTATATTTTCTTATTTCATTCAAAAAAATTGAGCACATGTTTTGAAACCCAATTTCCTCCGGGATATCTAAAGTGTTCTGATTTTGATTCTCTTATGACTTTATAAAAGACAAACATACTCAAACTTTCTTACTAACACACACACACTCTCACACACACACACACACACACACACACACACACACACACACACACACACACACACACACACACACACACACACACACACACACACACACACACACACACACACACACACACACACACACACACACACTCCTCACCCTCGTCCCTCAGTGTGAACCGTCCCATCTGAGGGAAGTCTTTGAAGGTCTCTAAGCAGATGGTTCCTGCCGCTCTCAGCCGGGCGATGCACACCTGGTCCTGCTTCACGAAGCGCGGTCGGACTTTGCTTTTCTCCCCCGACTTCTTATCCACCAGACAGATTAAGGCCTGCAGGCAGGATGTAAACAAGTTCAACCACAGTGGAGAAATGCAATCACAACTGACTAATCAAACTAAATAGGAAATGAAAACAGAATATGTCAGTAGTGTTGTCATGTCCTCCTTCGCCCTCTGACGCAGCTGACCGGCCTTGAGCAGCCGCTATCTCCCGTAAGGAGGGGCTGCCCTAGCAAGTTGTTGATGTTGCCAGTTTGTGACCGGGCAGCTCTCGGTCAGAGATAGTTATTGTTGTGGGACACCTGGAACACTTCCTTCTCGGGGTGGAGATGACCCGAGCCATAAGAGACAACAACTGTGATTCAGTGTCCTCAGCTGTTCAGTCTGTCTATTGAAAAATGTTGATTGTTACTCTCTGAACTAGTTAAAACCTGGAGCTACAGGAGGGCGCTTCAGAACTGATGGTGGCATCTCAACCGTGTGGTCAGACCGTGGCCCGTGACATGTCTCGTGAATTCTCCGATGCTCCAAAATCAGTGTTTGCCATCAAAGCTCCAGCTCTCCTCGTGTCTCTGAGTCCCGTCTCCCATGGCTTCAGAAGTTTCCCCCACACACAGTAGTAACTTACTGAGATCTGCACTTCCTCGATGCAGGTGTGGATGTGAAGGACTGCGTTGTAACCGGGACAAATGATTGACTTGTGCTCAATGATGACGATCTGAAATAAATAAAAATATATTTTTCATTTTTTATTTGTTCCGTTCATGGTACGCACAACTTAATGTCTAACAATTGTTTACAAAACATGTCTCTGTAAACACACCGTACCCGAAAAGGAGCAGGGAGAGGAAATGTATCTTATATTACCTAATACATTTATGGTCTGTCCTTCATATTTTCTTATTCTCAGCCAATCATAACAGTGTCATAGGAAAATAAGAGAAACACAAAAACGTACAAAAAAATACTTTTCAGTTCCCACTTGACGGTTAACGGAAAGAAACAAAACATCACATGGACAAGGAACAGTTCAACACCCTCATCTGAGTCAAGGGGTTAAGCGGCGCATAATAATAATAATATATAATTCAATAAATAAACCTCCCACCTCAACACTTCACACTTTTAATGTTATGGATCTACTTTCTTGGCTTTTATTAGTATGACTCTGCCAGATAATAAATGCATCGGTTGAAGCTAAAGTTACCGGAGCTGAAAGCCTTGATATCAATTCTCCCCTGAAGTAATGACTGGACTTCAGAGGTGGGTTGAGGACGCAGTGACTTTCATGATCTGAGTGTAAAGCACCTGTGCGTCGAAGGTGCGCCCGGAGTGGCAGATGTTGTCGGGGCTGCAGAGGATGAACCCCGGCAGGATCTCCTCCTCCTCGATGCCCTTCAGCCTCAGCTTCAGATTCTCCCCGGGAGTCGCATCGTCCGTCTCCACATCGTCGCTCAGCAGACTGAGGACCTCCACTGTGTGCTGAAACACACACACATTTATATAATTTAACTGTTCAGCACTTGTTCTATCTATTGTTATTTTAAATAATACAACTACTGGAAGTGTCATGGGTCTGTCGTGAGCAGCAGAGAGGAGGTCTCACCCGGTTGGGCATCATGATGAGCTGCTGCGCTTTACTGATGCACCCCGACTCCAGCTTCCCCAGGATCACTGTGCCCATGTCCTACACGCACACGCACACACACACACACACACACACACACACACACACACACACACACACACACACACACACACACACACACACACACACACACACACACACACACACACACACACACACGTTGAAGATTGGAGCAATTCTGTGTAAAACGAGGACAATAATCTTTTCCATCCAAAAGCTTTTATTTTATTTAGAAAGTGTTAAAAACGGAGAGAAAAAGATGGTGTATACTGTGTAATGAGTGTGTGTACAACATGACAGTGGAGACCTTCTAACTGCCAGGTTATTGTTTTTTTGGAGATGTGTTTTTTCCACACAAGAACAGGGAAGTATCAGCAGCTAATTGTATTATAATCCTGATGATAGCGGTCATAAAAAGGGCAAATGCATCAAAAACAATAATCAAAACGTGTTTCTCTACGTTGAAGATAAGATGGACTTTTATTAATCCCCGTGGGGAAACGGTTTCTCTGCATTCGACCCATCCTAGTGTTAGGAGCAGTGTGCTGCCATTTTGAACGGCGCCCGGGGAGCAGTGTGAGGAACGGTGCCTTGCTCAGGGACACCTCGGTAGCACTTGGTCTTGCCGGGACTGGAACTGGTGACCTTCCAGTTGCCAAGCCAAGTCCCTATCGACTTCCCCACCACCGCCATTTCAAACAATTCCACTTGACATTTGGTGGGTTAAGTACATTTCAAGCTTCATTATATGAAAGACTCATTTAATAATACAGCTATATTATAATAATAATCTGCTGGCGTGCAGAAATGAATGATTTTGGATTTCTGCTAACTGAACCATAATCCCCTCTGATCACGAGACCCCAGTTTAATTATATATCCTCCACATAAAGCTCTCATGCAATCACAGCGAGAGGAGAATTAAACCAACTTAAAGACGAGAGGATGAAGAGAGGAGATGAAGAGAGGAAGAGAGGACATGAAGAGAGGAGATGTGGACGGATCATTAATGTGAGCGAGCTAATGCGACTCCACCGACACCCACATCTGAACTGAGTCCAACAGCGAGAGCCAAGAAGCTGAATTATCTTAAGAGAGTGAGTGTGTGTGTGTGTGTGTGTGTGTGTGTGTGTGTGTGTGTGTGTGGAGTCATATAAGTCTATACATCTATAAATGAATAAGAAACTAAAGGTGGAAATACAAAAAAACATAAAATAATAATATAGAAAATAAAGAAATTAAATAATTCAAATATTTAGTTTGAGTCCGTTTATCTTTTATAGTCGTTTGACGTGCCATAAAAAAGCATCAATCCATGTAAAAATAATAAGAACAAATAAATGGGGAAGTATAGCAACGAATACAAAAATAATGTTTTTTTACGTTATGTCCATTTTCTATCCAAATATCTTGAGGTATTATTTCCCTTCTTGCTTTTCCACACAGCAGAGATAATAAATAAGATCTTGAATTGACTTGGTGTCTGCGCAGAGAAGCAGAGAAGCGTTTCAGCGTGCGCTATGAAAACACCCTGCAGGAAGGAGGAAGACAAACTGGAGAGGAAAACATCACAATTCTTTGGCAGAGTCAACAGAAACCAGAAGGAATGTGTCGCCCACTCTAACGCCGAGGCTCTGCGTCACATCTCGGTCTCTCTCTTCAGATTTCTGTATTCATGCTTCAGGGTCTACGCAGGAACCCTGAAGTCAAATGTAAGACCTTTCTTAAGACCCTTTCCATACATTTTAAGACCTCATCGCCACTTCGAGTTCTAACCGGTTACCTTGGCGACACACTTGACCTCACATTCACTATATCGATTGTAAGATAGCACAACTAAACAGAGTGCAGACAGAAGCCTCCTCTCCACATGAACTTCGACCTCTCTGTGAAGGTCAGGTTTAATGCAGCATGCTGCTTTGCTGCTTCTGGACTCTGTGCTCTTTCGTTCCAGTAGAACCATCAGAAACCAGTAGAAACCAGTATTTGACCAGTAAACAAAACAATTGACAAAACTTTGAACTATGAAATAAATTAAACTTTGGTGAGCTTCAGCGGTAATGCTATATAGGAGCTCCCTCACAAAATACAGCCCGGCACACAGGACGATGCTCTGACGTCATCACCCTCACACATTTGTCATATATGTTAAGACTTTTCTCGTTCTTAATATAGACTATATTTAGGGTCGATATGTGTTGACTTTACTTTAAAATATCAGATCTCTGTGACCGGATATAGTTCGGCTTCGTGAACGTGTGTCTCATCGCCCGGACTCCGCGGCTCCTCCGTGCAGAGAGTGTGTGTCAGCGACGTGCAGTCAGGGGAGGCACGGATTGGCCATCGGGAGAGTCGGGACTTAAACGCCGCGGCTTTCTGGCTAGCACTTAGCATGTGGGACCGGACAGCTTCGACCCCCCCCCCACAGACTCCCCCCCCCACAGAGCGAGGCAACGAAACTTAAAATAAGAAGCAGCATTTCACGGCGCGCTATGCATGGGGCCGCCTGGAGGGGGTTTCCCGACATGTCGTTTCAGTGAATTAAAGGGTGTTTCATGTTGTCGTTGCTGTGGACCTTCTTAATACCTTGGGAAATGCCGTTTAATAGCCTTAATTTTCGCTAAATTGATTTATCAACTTTAAATACTTTTTAAGACCCCGCGGACCCCCTGCTTTAGAAAGCGGCCAATGGCCTCCAGCTGCTCACCTTGTACTTGTCTACGATGGGTAGTCTCACCGGTCCGTCGTGGGATCTGGTGAAGTTTGGCAAACTGTCCAGGTGGGAAATAAATGGCATACCCCTGGTGAGGAAGAAAAATCATCATATTTTAAAAAATCCACTCGTTCACTAACATTTATATCTGTTGTCAGAGACTCTGATTAAGAGATATACAATTATAGGTATATTTAACACACACACACACACACACACACACACACACACACACACACACACACACACACACACACACACACACACACACACACACACACACACACACACACACACACACACACACACGCACGCACGCACACACACTACTTACGTGTACCAGAGGCATTCTGTGAGGGGGTCTTTGAGGTTGGCACCTGTGAGTCCGGAGCAAGGCATAAAGTAGATGTCCTTCTTGGGGTTGAAGCCCACCTTCTTTAGAAAGGGAACCAGCTTCTCCTTACACTCTTCATACCTGCAGGGAATAATAAAACCATGAGATGTTTTACTCAAATATGAAAGGCTTAACATCATGACTGCAACACATCAGTATGAGCCTCCATCTTCGTGTACCAGAGGCAATCTGACATTTAAAAAGGAGAAAGACGTCACAACTATAAAAAGAACATCTTAACCCTTAGATGCATAAGTGGGTCTTCTTTGACCCGGTGAGGTGGTTTTCTTGAAGTATCTTTGTAATGACATTTTTTTATCATTTCATATTCCAGCTATTCCTCAAAACACATGTTTTGGATATCATGCCATTCACATTTTAAATGTACATTTTAAGAAATTGTAGTTTTTGTATTTCTACCCCAAGCTTCCATAAGTGGGTCAAAAATGACCCGCATGCATTTCCTATGGGATCCTATGGGAACCTTTGATTCTCATCACCTGTTGCTGTCAGGAATACATTCACTGTGGACCACACAGACTACATCACAAGTGACACCTCTCAGGAAGATTATTTTACACAGCAAGATCTGATGCCTGTCAGTATTATAATAATAATACATTATATGTGTATAGGGCTTTTCAAGGACTCAACATCGCTTTACAATATAAGGGAAGGTTAGGGTGGGGGGGGGTATAGGACTATCAAACTTGATCAACCGGCATGGATTGATGGGGGGGGCTATGAGTAGACAAGAGGAGAAGAGATGAGTTTTGAAAAGGGACAGGAATACTGTGAGGGTCCCAGAATAGCGGAGATGTTTGCATCGATATGTTCAAAACGGTTTTTTTTCAAAATGATTTTTTTTTTCTAAAATTATAAATAGTGAAAAATTAAATATAACATATTTCTAGTGTGAACAAAAATATAGTGATTTTTCCTAACGAAAATGACAAATTGCATAAAAACACATTATTCTAATACGGGTCCTTTTTGACCCAGTTATGGAAGAGTGTAGTCACTCTAAGGGCATCTAAGGGTTAATAAAACAGGATCCCAAAACCATGCTAAGAATTCACTGATAGACAATGTTATGGTGCCGAAGCTCAGTAATAGATGAACACAAGTTGAAAAGGCACTGACACAGCATTCAGAAATATCGTATGTATTTCAAGGCGACCCCTGCTGACCTGTCGAGGCTCCAGTTGACCGTGGGGTCGTCCATCTTGTTCACCAGGACGATGAGATGTTTGACCCCGGCCGTTTTAGCGAGCATGGCATGTTCCCGTGTCTGCCCCCCCTTCTCAAAGCCCGTCTCAAACTCCCCCTTCCTCGCCGAAATCACCTGGTACAAAACAAGAAGGGAGGCAGGAGTTAGTCCCGCATTCAGGGACATTTACGTGCATTCATTTGAGCTTATTCATAACATATGTAAGTCGGATGAGAGGGGAACGAATGCAGAGGTTTGAATGGACTTTTTTCCCTGCATTGGAACATCTCACGATATGCACTTTCAATCTCCATGTGTCAGTACAGGATTTCATCTCTTTGGCTCGTTATGGATGGGATAGGGTTGTTTGTTTCTCTCACCAGCACAGCCAGGTCGGCTTGTGACGCCCCCCCGATCATGTTGGGGACGAAGCTCTTGTGTCCGGGGGCGTCCAGGATGGTGAAATGTTTTTTCTCCGTCTCAAAGTAAGCCCTCCCCACCTCCACCGTCTTCCCCTTGTCTCTCTCCTCCTGGTTTGTGTCCAGAGCCCACGACAGGTACCTGCACCCAACATGTGAATCTAGTCATTTGTTTTTTTTACATACATGTGTTAATATGAGCATTTAAGATTACTGTACATGCGTGTAAAATAGGCCTGTCGTAATCAAAATGAGGGATGGGAGAGAAACTCTAGAAACCTCTGGAGGGGCATGCGGCCTTTTAAGCCCTCTGCTCTGGCTCAGTGGCGGTTCTAGACCAATTTTACTGGGGGGGCCAGTTATTTTCTGAGGGGGGCCCAATAAATGCAGAACGAAAAAGAGAACTAGACAGTATGAAGTAATCGCGCATAAGAAAAACAATGCAATACAGTTATTGGTGTTTGTTTCAGTACACATATTTATTTCAGATAGATCTTATAGTTATTACTGTTAGCTTCAGCTTAAGTTACACATTTAACATTTAAAAAAACAAAAAAAAAACTTTTCATTGTTAGGGGGGCCACAGGGGGCACTGCCCCCCCCCCTGGCCCCCCCTAGAACCGCCCATGTGTGGCTCCCTTGAGCTTAAACAAAAATAAGAAGGAAATAAAATAAAAGTATTTGTACGACTATTTATATTTTGTTGCACGGTTCAAAATGTTTCGTATCTTGTATTTTGAGGTGATACTGTGACATGTAAAAAAAACGGTTTTAATTAGGTAAACTAAAGTATGCGTCACATCCTGCTACGGTCCCGCGCCAGCGCCTTTTCTTGCAGGCGAATAACCTGACCCCCGGCTCGATGAGCGAGCTATGGATACATCAAAGAAAATAAAAGTATCGGAGGAACACAGGGTTTAATTCTGCGTGGACAGAGTCATTTGCTTTCAAGCAAGCGATGCTGGCTTACCGGTATGTTTGATATGTGGAGAGAAGTTGTCAAAGGTGCTGCAGCCTTTACGTATCGAGGAGAAACACGGAAGAGGAAGACGGCTGACGATCTTCAGTCATAATTCAATCAGTTAACTCGTTTTAGGGTGCAGCTATATGTGGTATTTAATTCAAAGTGGGCTATTTTAATTATATTAATTTCCTTCAAATGTGCAGAGGACTCCCCAAGTGCTGTGTTGATTTATTTTAAAGTTGGCCTGTGTATTTTTTTTAATTCTCCTTATAAGAGTTCTTCTTATTAGAAGTGAACAGTTTTCTGTAATGTAATAAATAATACATGCAAACAAACTGTAGTTTTTTGTTTATGATGTAACAATATATACAAGTTTATAAGATATCAAGCTATCAAATGTAAAATAACGGCATATTGTATTTCAAATTTAGCCATTTTGAGGCCCTTTTGTTAAAATATTATAGATAGGCTTACTGCTTTATTTTCACAAAGATTAACACTTAATATTAGGTATATATATGTTTTAATCCATGTTCTAGGTGGTCTATTAGTCTAAATTATGTCCTCCTTAATTTCCCCAAAAGTAGAAATGGGTTAATATTAGGTATGTATATTTTTTAATCCATGTTGTTTTTAGACACAATAAAGTGAATATTGTCGTTTTCCTCACCATGTCTCCCTGTTCTTCTCTTTCGCCTCTCTTTCATATTTCTCCAGGGTTCGCTTTTCCACCATTCCAGTTAAGTACCTACAAAATAAAAAGGAAACACATAGAGGGTAAGATGACTGACCAGATGGCCGTGGCGCATTATTTATTGTATCTGTGGCTTTATGGGGCAAAAGTGGAACTGAGGATTAAAACTGAAAAGCAGTGTTGTGTAAGAGGGAACGTGACACAATGGCAACAAGAAACATTGGGTTGTTGTTGGTTTCATTGCCCAGGTCTGGACTCAGTTTTCTATACAGTTGGAAATGAAAAGGCACACTGGGGAAGGGGAATATTAGTTGTGTTTAATTATTAACACACATTAAAAAAGGGTTACTCACATGATCTGTCCTCCGATAGTTGATTTTCCAGCATCTAAACAGGTCAAATATATAAAAACGTTTGATTGTTCATGTTCTTCGAGTGTTTTTTAATGAAGATGCTATATAAATAAACTAGGGCTGTCAAACGATTAAAAATTTTAATCAGATTAATCACAGCTTAAAAATTAATTAATCATGATTAATCACCATTCGAACTATGTCCAAAATATGCCATTTATTGATGTATATTGTTGGGAATGGAAAGATAAATGAAAGAAGGCGGATATATCCATTTAACATACAGTATGTATTGTTTATTATAACATTTTTCTGCATGTCAAAATGAAAGACAACCCACACACCTATCAATCATCAAACCGTGGGGTCTGAATTCATTACGTGTTGATTTCTATCAACGGGGGAGTACTTCAGGAAAGTCGACAGAGGGGGGGGGGGGGGGGGCTAGTGGAGTACTTCGTGACCACAGAGTGTGAACGTTGTGATCAGCTGTTTTAGCGCAGTTCTCCAGTGAAGGGGGGAGTCTCCCTCCGCAGCCAGTTGGCGTAGTTTTGGCACAGTTCCGTTGTACAGACCGACGTTAACAGCAGCCTGTCTGTGCACACGGAGACCGACTCTGTCGTCCGGTGATCTAACCGCCTTCTGGAAAAGCTTCACAAGTACGTCGGTACGCAAATGCGCTTTGTGACACAAGTGACGGTACGCATTTCAGATTACGCACATAACCTGCGTACCAGTTATGTGCACCCCTGTACCAGAGCCATATTATTACTATTATATGGCTCTGCCCTGTACTACAGCAAAAGTATTCTCCGTCGGGACTTCCTGCAACAACACCACGCCGTTATCAAAGATGTTCTATTGAGAAGACGATCACTACGTGACAAAAGTTTTCAAAACCGTGGCTACTGAAATCAATCTGACTAACTGCTGTCTGTGCAATTTACTCCGCGCGAGTTGGCAGACTTTATTTTGCTTACTTTAACATCATTTCTCATGGTGGGGCTAAGCCATTTCTTGGTATGGGTGTAGCCTACCCCAGCCATACCCTGGCGCTGCCACTGGTGGCACGTATGGGGCGGGCCATTCTGCACATGCGTTAAATGCGTTAAATATTTTAACGCAACTAATTCAACAAATTAATTACCGCCGTTAACGCGATAATTTTGACAGCACTAAAATAAACATAACACTTTTTAACAATTAAAACATGTTGTTTGAAACCTGTCACAATGGGTACCTCGTCTTTTAACTGCAACCTAAACCTACCTACAGGTTGAAAATGAATAACCTGAACATTACACGATAAATAATATTCTTTAGATGAATGCATATTTCGTTTTGACTCACCCACGTGACCGATGAAGACCACGTTCACATGTTCCTTCTTCGGGGCATTTGGTGGTGCCGGAGCCACTTTGGGCATCGGCATCTCCTCCTCTTCCTCCTCCATCATCTCCTCTTCTTCTTCGATCCTGGCCACACCCTCTTCGCAGGCTCCTGGTACCAGATCTTCCTCTCCTCCTTCTCCCCCACCTCCTCCTCCATCTCCAGGCTCCTCCTTCTGCTCCCACGTCTCCTCCTCTGTGGTCATCTTGGCCTCTGAGCTTCCGTTCTCCACCGGAGCTGCAACTGAACACGTTTGGAAGTATTTAATGACTTCTTTTCTTGGCAGGACTGAAACCCTGCAGACTGATTCATGATGAGTTCTGGAGTTTATTCAAGACGTTCCTGCCAGGTTTATTTTTACACCAAAAAGATCCCCTTTTTCCTACAACAAATTCCAGAACTGACAGAACTGATTCACTTCTATCTCCTCCACTATTATCAAATGTATGTCTTAAGACTAAAAAGTTGCACATCTTCACTGTCTACTGTATGCAGTTACTCGTTCATAGAGAAGCGAAGTCCCTCCCTTTCCTCCATGGGACCTTATTTGGGAAAAGGTATGCATTGAAGTCGAATGGCGAGAGAAAGATTATCCTTCGATCCCGTTTGAATTGTGCCAAGAATTACACATATGATGTTTGACAATTTAAAAGATAATTTTGCAAGTCAAAAAAATTAAAATGTGTCGTAAAACTGTGAAGTAACACTTTGTTTTGTGTGAAACCGCTCAATGAACTACATCTCCCGTCTCGCACCACACACCCAGACGGCCGTCACGTTGAAACATTTCACTTCTTTCTTTCAGAATGAGGCGGAAAGTATTAAAAGAGGTGAAAATCACTCCAAGTCTGTTAAACGCTATCGATTCAAACGGCAGCGTTTTATTAATATTTAGTTTCAAGCTCTCGTTCTTAGTAAAAACAAAACTAGTGGAAGAGGAAATGCTCCCAGGGGAAGCTGATCCACCCTAGGTGCTGGGACAGCTCGTTCCCTCTCTGCAGCTGTGTCAGCCGCGGTCTGTGTGAACGCCGCTCTGCAGTTTAATGCAGGGCCGTAGCTGCGTTTTTAACGGGCCTAAAATGATATTTAAAATGATTCACTTTTGACTAATGTAATGCTTGTTTCGTTGCTTGAGAAGCTTGTGGACATAGTGTAGGTTTGTTTTAGTACAGTTTTAGGGAAACAAAAGTTAGGGGGGCAGCTGGGGGGGCAAGGCCCCTTGCCCCCCCGTAGATCCGCCCCTGAAGTCTGGGCACGTTGAGAGCTGTGCACACACACAAGGGGAGTTAGTCGGTTCCATGAGAGCCAGCATGTGGGACCGGGACTCTGGGATTTGTAGTCTTTCTATTTGCGTATTTTTCATAGTCTTATATTTCAACAGTTTTACGACAAATTGTGACTTTTTTTTACATGGAAATTATTTTTTAAGATTGACAAACATCATGTGCGTATGGGCTCAGAACAGTCTCATAATACACACATGCACACAGAAGGATTCACACTTGTATTTCATGATCCGCAAAAGGATTCGCAAAATGCGTACATGAAGCGCTACGTCATGAACGCAAGAAATCATACCCTCGTGGGGGCGCGCTCACGTGATTGGCTTAGAATGAAGGAGACATCTGATTGGCTATAGATAGAAACAATTACAAGCACGAAACGGGTGACCGTCAGAGGAGTCTCAAAAAACCCACACACGAATGCACAGCGATCCGTGCACAGGAAGCGGCTTGTGTTTGCAGGTTCAGGAGATTTAAACGGAAAACAAATATGTGAGGATCAAAAATACATATGTAAAACTTTTTTCTGTATTTCGATTTTATTTACATGTATATGAAACGGAACACATTTGTGTGTGCATTGAAAAACACAAGTGTGGATCCTTTTGCGGATCATGAAATACACGTTTGAATCCTTCTGTGTGCATGTGTGTATTATGAGACTGTTCTGAGCCCATATGTGTAATTCGTGGCACAATTCAAATGGGATCGAACAATAATCTTTCTCTCTTCATAATTTTCCCGAAATAAGGTCCCATGGGTAGTAGATGGGCGGGACTTCGCCTCTCTGTTAGTCCCCTTGTAAGAAACTAAATCAATGCATCATTCTGCAGAGAAAACCAGTTCAACTAAAGGAAAACACATTTAGTAGGCTAAAATCTTCCCATGGCAACACACAGCCTGCCGCTCAGTCGCTATGAAATTATGCAGCCCAGCAGTCATGTACAAAGCCCATGTTCTCCTCATTGTAATCAGCGTGTGGAATAATGTCGCTCATTTGGGCTTTGACTTTGTCAGCAGTGTCATCGGGCTGTAATTATAATCTTTATTTCAGACTTGTACAGAGATTTTAAGAAGTACTAGACTCTCTGTGAAAAGCAAAGGTTTCTCCAGTTCTCTGTAACCCGAGTCGAAGCACATACCAACCCACTGCAGGCCAACACATGTGAATGAACCTGGCAAATAACAACCAGTCAGCAAAAGGAATTCAATATGTTTGCTTTTGACACGCAGCAGACTAATGGCATGCAGCGGTTGCTTCACACATATCAGTGTGTGGCAAAGAGTCTATTTCGGGCACAAGAGAGGTTGCATCATATTATAAGAAGGCCCGTGCACATGTTTAACCCCTGCCAGCTATCCAAATATGGCGCAGTAAGTGAACCTTCAAGACTCAGAAGTGGGCATCCAAGCTTTGTCTGCTCTGCATGGAGTTTGGTGAGAGGTTAATGTCGGTACACTTGAGAGTAGAACCACACCTGTGCTCTGGGAACAAGCTGTAACTTAATAACCTGAACAGTGAGGCTTCATACCGGCCGTTTCTGCCACCTCCATGCTGGCTACGGGATCAGGGGCCGCTTTAGGGGGGAAGAAACAAAGCAAACTTTCATAAGTATTTACAAGACAAACAAGGGTCACGTCTTGATGTCACTGTGTTATAAATTACCTATGACAGCATATCAACACATGACTAACACTGACTTGTTGACTAGTTAGTAGTGGTGTAAAGTACATTTACTCAAGTTCAATATTAAGAGACGTGTACTTTGCTTGAGTATTTCATTTTTTAGCTACTTCTACTCCACTACAACTCAGAGGTATATCATGTACTTTTACTCCACCACATTTTTTTAATATCTTTGAAGATTTGGATTAAGGATGTGAAATATAATCATAATTAGACTTTAGTTCCACCTGGAGTCAATTCACAAGCTGCCCTGCAGTATACAAAGTCATGCAAACTTGCTGCACCTTTACCAGCTTTGAGAACACTTTAATGATCAATCATTATAAAACATATCGGGACCCCCTTGAAAACGAGATGGTGCATCTCAAGGGGTTTATCCCAATGAATAACATTTCTATATATATCATAAATATTGTTCTGAAATGGCCAATTTGCATAATGAGTACTGTTGGTACTTTAAGAATATTTAAATGCCAATACTTTTACTTGAGTAACATGTTGAATGCAGTACTTTAACTTGTAACAGAGTCTTCCTTCACTCTGGTACTTCTACAATATCTGAGTACTTCTTCTCCCACCTCTGATAGTTTAGCTTTAACTGTACTGCAGGGAGGAAGGCTAACTAACTTAGCTTGGGTTAGCATGCTAAGCTAAGCTACTTCCAGCTGGCTGTCACCCACCGACTGGCGCTGGTGTCTCTGCGGGGCTTGCTTGAAAGAAGCTCGGCACAAACACCGCGGCGTTCACGTTGGGGACAAACGGCTTGGCATTAACGTTAAGGGCGGCAAATGAGGCCTGAAGATCCGCAGCAACAGCCAGGGCCTCGGCATCCTCCTCCTCCTCCAGCTCCCATGAATCCGGGGCTGTGTCTCTCGGGTCCATGGCTGCCTTTCCCCGGGTTGACAGGCTCGGGTACCCCGGTAAGGTGGATGGTGGATGTGGGGTCCGCTAACACGCGTTTAGTAGCCGGTATGTTTTAGACTCTCGGCAGCAGGTTTGGAGAAGTTGCCATTGCTTTGTTGAGCCTGAGCTTTTTCACAAGCATATGGATCCCGTAGCCGACGAGAAGTGCTGCTGAACAGCCGCTGCAGGAGCCGGGAACACCGCGAGAGGCGCTGCTGCTACCGGGGATACTGAACACATAACTATACACTATGAACACATAACTATACACTAATGTACACATAACTATACACTACTGTACCACAACTATACACTAATGTAACTTCACTACTGTACACATAACTATACACTAATGTACACATAACTATACACTAATCTAGAATAACTACACTTCTGGACACATAACTATACACTACTGTACACATAACTACACTGATGTACACATACCTATACACTAATGTACACACTATACACTACTGTACACACTATACATTAATGTACACATAACTTTACACTAATGTAGAATAACTACACTACTCTGTACACACTATACACTACTGTACACATAACTATACACTAATGTAGAATAACTACACTAATGTACACACTATACACTACTGTACACATAACTATACACTAATGTAGAATAACTACACTACTGTACACATAACTATACACTAATGTACACACTATACAAACTAATGTACACATAACTATACACTAATGTAGAATAACTACACTAATGTACACATAACTTTACACTAATGTAGAATAACTACACTACTGTACACATAACTATACACTAATGTACACACTATACAAACTAATGTACACATAACTATACACTAATGTAGAATAACTACACTAATGTACACATAACTTTACACTAATGTAGAATAACTACACTACTGTACACATAACTATACACTAATGTACACATAACTATACACTAATGTAGAATAACTACACTAATGTAGAATAACTACACTAATGTACACATAACTGTACACTAATGTACCATAACTACACAACTATAATACTGTACACATTTATATACACATAACTTTACACTAATATAGAATAACTACACTACTGTACACATAACTATACACTAATGTACACATAACTATACAGTACACTAATGTAGAATAACTACACTACTGTACACATAACTATACACTAATGTAGAATAACTACACTAATGTACCATAACTAAACAACTATACACATTTATATACACTAATGTACACATTTATATACACTACTGTACTTTACCATAACTACACTACTGTACACATAACTTTACACTCAACACTACTGTAACAATATAGTCAATGAACTTCACCATAATGTTACCTCTAATTGTACCTTTATTTCTGAAGCTCAATACATACAGTGGTTAGCTACTCAATTACAATTGTGAGGTTCTTATTTTATGTATATTCCACTGTAATTAGGAGACACATTGTATATATTTATTTGAATACTGTCCAATAATTAAATTAAATAATGTATGTATTATTATAGGTTAAGATACACTTTATTGATCCTTTTCTGAAATACAAATACTCGTAAAGAGTATTTTTAGAAAGCTACTACTTTTACTTAAATAAAAAATCAGAGTAAAACATCCACCATTCAATCTGAGGAATTATACTATTAAAAGAAGTACATTACAAACTGTTGTCTTATTTATTTTAATATCTAAGAAACATGGGGAACAATACTACAAAGCGTATAAATACAATAAATACATCAAAAGTACAACGGTACAATATGGTCAGTTTAAATATAATAAGTTAATACAAATATAATAAATAAATCTTACAAGAAAACAACTTCAAACTGACAAGAACAGGGACTGTGATAACGGTGTTTCTTCTGCTCATCGTTCACTCCTTGGCATCAGACACTCCTCCGGCACAGATGGCGAACGTGGCCTCGTTCTCAGGCATATCGGGACTAAAGGAAACCAGGCAGAGACCAAGAGGAAGTGTGAGTTCATCATGTTTTCATTTTTAATATAATGTTAGTTAAACATCTCACAGTTTATGTAACTGCAGGCACACAACTCTTATCAAATCATCCCACCACCTTGATATTTACAAGTAGGCCTCTGTTAACAGTGGGCATGTACAAAAATGGTATTAATAGTTGTTTTATACTCATATCATAAGATAGATTTGGGTGTAATATTACTTTAGCACACAAAAAAGCGATGTTAAAGGGGACCTATCATGCAAAATGCACTTCTTGATGTCTTTTATACATAAAGATGTGTCCCGGTGTGTCAGGGAACTCATGCAGCGTCAGGAAATAAAACCCTCTCTCCTTTCCTCCGTACCCAAATCTCTAAAAACGGGGAACTACGGAGCTGATCCAGATTTGCGTCCGATATGACGTGATATCTGAAATGTGGACCCACGGCCCAATCAGAAACGTTGCTATCAGAAACAATGCCCGACTGCTTTAGACGTAATATGGTCGGTGTTTACGTTAGCATGGCTAACACTCAGAGCTAACCTGTACTGGAGAGCATGTGTGTGAAGAAGCAGGAAGTAGAAAGGAACTCACCTTGTGGTGTAACCGGCAAGAGAGAAAGCCTTTGAGCTCCAGACTGTTTCAGATCCTTGATAATCCATGATATGGCGTTTCATCACGGCAGCATTTAGTTTAGACGGTAGCTGCCGGGTCCCGCATGAGCTCAGACCCCTCCTTTTTATTTATTTTTTAAAGCTTTATACCCAAATCAGCACTTTTGAAACAGGAAGTGAAATAGAGGGATATGAGGCATGGCTAGAATGGGTGATCTGTTTGGTATTTTGAGCAAAACACTTCATAGACATGTTTTTTATATATCTGAGAGCGATGCTGTTGCCTAAAAGTAGCATGATAGGTGACCTTTAAAGCAAAGTCCAAGACTCTTTTATGGCTTGAGTTTAGTGAAATAAAGAAATAAATCTAACATGATAGACAGAAAACCTTGATGTGACATCGCAGCATCTATTAGGACATGTTAAATCTAATATCAATTTCTTAAACTTATCTCATCTGACAACAGAGTAAGGGGGAGGTAGTCTTCATCTTGTGCATCATAATTCAATGAGTTAAAACAGTTCTGTGATATTTTAAATAAAAACAGTGAACTACCTGTCAAATATTTTGGCAATTCTCATCTCGGCGCGCCCTTTCCTCAGACTGATCCGCGTGGTGGAGGCGTGGGCCAGGATGTGTCCTCCAATGGGCTTCTTGGGATCGGCTTGAAAGCTGTAACAGAACAAATCATAGGAGCGTCACACAGGTCCCTATTTATTTAGTTAATTATGAATTTTGAACTTTTCTTTTTAAACGTTTTTAAATATTTTGAGATTTGACGGAGCAGGGTGTACTTTTATTAGAGATGTGTCTGTGTGTGTTTTTAGAGTGTGTCAGGATGGATCCCTTCGTCTTTTTATCTGCAAACTTAATCTACCTACGGGTACAAATAAAGAACCTGAACCTGAAAGCTAAAACAGGGACAGAACAATTATAATGAGACATATTTTCAAAGCTTTAAAGATCCCATGTCATGCTTTTCCGGTTATTACCCGTCCCCTTGTTGTTATGAAGGTTTTTCTGCAGAGTCACAAACCCTCAAAGTCCACCCCGTAGCGAGTAAAACTCTAACACAGAGAAGGCAAGGCAAGGCAAGGCAAGTTTATTTATAGAGCACTTTTCAACGCAAGGCAATTCAAAGTGCTTTACACAACAACAACAAAATGAAAGACATTAAGCATTAAAAAAGAAAAGCTAATCAAATAAACATTAAGAAAAAAATACATGGATAAAAGTTACAGTGCAGTCTAAAATATAAATAGTTCAATTAAACATTACAAGAAAAAGTACATGGATAAAAGTTACAGTGCAGTCTAAGATGTGAATAGTTCAAATAAAAGCAGCGACAAAAAGAAAAGTCTTCAGCCTGGATTTAAAAGTAGTCAGAGTTGCAGCGGACCTGCAGGTTTCTGGGAGTTTGTTCCAGATATTTGGAGCATAATAACTGAACGCTGCTTCTCCATGTTTAGTTCTGACTCTGGGGACAGGAAGCTGACCAGTCCCTGAAGACCTGAGAGATCTGGATGGTTCATAGTTTAGCAGGAGGTCAGTAATGTATTTTGGGCCTAAACCATTCAGTGCTTTATAAACCAGCAGCAGTATTTTGAAATCTATTCTTTGACACACAGGAAGCCAGTGTACAGACTTCAGAACAGGAGTGATGTGATCCACTTTCTTAGTGTTAGTGAGGACTCGAGCAGCGGCGTTCTGAATCAGCTGCAGCTTTCTAATAGATTTTTTAGTGAGACCTGTGAAGACACCATTGCAGTAGTCGAGTCTACTGAAGATAAAGGCATGGACAAGTTTTTCCAAATCCTGCTGTGACATTAGTCTTTTAATCCTAGATATGTTCTTTAGGTGATAGTAGGCTGATTTAGGAACTGTTTTAATGTGACTGTTGAAACTCAGGTCAGAGTCCATGACTACACCTAGATTTCTGGCTTTATCTGTTGGTTTGAACATTGCACACTGAAGCTCAGCGCTAACTTTTATACGTTCTGCCTTGGCTCCAAAAACCATTACCTCAGTTTTATCTTTGTTTAATTGGAGAAAGTTCTGACACATCCAGTCATTGATTTGTTCAATGCACTTACTCAGTGTTTGAATTGGAGCATAGTCTCCTGGTGAAATTGTTACGTAAATTTGTGTGTCATCTGCATAGCTATGGTAACTTATGTTGTTGTTCTTCATTATCTGAGCCAGTGGTAGCATGTAGATGTTAAAGAGAAGAGGCCCCAAGATGGAGCCTTGAGGAACCCCACATGTCATATTTGTCAACTCAGATGTGTATTTACCGATAGAAACGAAGTTGTTTCTGTCCTTTAAGTAGGATTTAAACCAATTTAGAACTGTTTCCGAAAGTCCCACCCAGTTTTCCAGTCGGTCCAGTAATATGCTGTGGTCAACAGTGTCAAACGCAGCACTGAGATCTAATAATACTAACACTGAAGTTCTGCCACTGTCTGTGTTTAAGTGGATGTCGTTAAAGACCTTTACAAGAGCAGTCTCAGTGCTGTGGTTTGGACGAAAGCCTGACTGGAACACATCGAAACAACCATTTAAATGCAAGAAATTACTCAACTGTTGAAAAACAACTTTTTCAATGATCTTACCTAGAAATGGCAGGTTTGATATGGGCCTGTAATTGTTCATTACTGAAGCATCTAGATTATTCTTTTTTAAGAGCGGTTTAATGACTGCAGTTTTCAGGGCCTGTGGAAAAATACCTGAGTGAAGAGATTTGTTTACTATATGAAGTAGATCTGAGGCCATGCAAGGCAAAACATCTTTGAAAAATCCTGTTGGAATAATATCAAGGCAGCAGGAGGAGGATTTCAGAAGTTGTATAATGTCCTCCAGGTTTTTATCATTAATCTGATGGAATTGTGTCATGATGTCTGAATTGATGTTAAGTGGACACAGAGACAACACATTTGCTGTTCCTGATGCAGAGGCACTGACTGCTTGTCTGATTTTCTGAATTTTGTCAGTGAAAAAGGCAAAATCATTGCACGCCCTGGTGGATAGAAATTCAGAGGCTACTGACACTGGGGGGTTAGTTAGTCTGTCGACGGTAGCAAACAAGGCACGTGCGTTGTTTTTGTTTTTGGTAATGATGTCAGAGAAGAATGATTGTCGTGCGTTTTTCAATTCCAAATTATAAAGGCCAAGTCTCTCTTTATAAATTTCAAAGTGAACCTGGAGATTTGTTTTTCGCCACCTGCGTTCAGCTTTTCGACATTCTCTTTTTTCTGTTTTCACGGTCATGGCCTTTCTCCATGGAGATATTTTCTTCCCAGTCACTTCCTTTACCTTAGTTGGAGCAATGGCATCTATAACATTTTTAATTTTTGAATTAAAATGATCTACTAGCTCATTTACTGAGGTGTTAGCAGGGGCAAGTGTGGAAGAAAAATTCTGAATAAACATTTCCCTAGTATTTTCAGTTAAACATCGCTTTGTGGTTACCTCTTTTTGAACACTTGTGTGAACAGAAATAGAGCTCTCAAAGAAAACACAGGAATGGTCAGACAGTGCAACATCAGTCACCACAACCTTAGAGATATTCAGACCCTTTGAGATAATTAAGTCCAGAGTGTGCCCCTTATTGTGCGTGGGCTCCGTCACATGCTGAGTCAGTCCATAGCTATCAAGAACACAAAACAGTTCTTTAGCCCCTCTGTCCTGGGGGTTGTCAACATGGATGTTAAAATCACCAACAATGACTAGACGGTCAAAGTCAATACACACTATAGACAGCAGTTCAGTAAGGTCATCAAAAAAGCTTGCACAGTATTTGGGTGGCCTATAGATATTTAGGAACAGAGCTCGAGAGGAGCATTTCAGCTGAAGGGCCACATATTCAAAAGAATCAAAGTTTCCATACGATGTCTTCCTGCATTGAATGGAATCATTGAACAGAATAGCAACTCCACCCCCTTTCTTATGCATTCTTTCCTGACTCATAAAACTAAAGTTGGGAGGGGTTGATTCGATAAGAACAGCTGCACTGTTATTTTGTTCAATCCAAGTTTCTGTTAAAAACATAAAATCAAGATTGTGCTCAGTGATAAAATCATTGATTAAAAATGTTTTTCCTGCCAAAGACCTGACATTTAATAAAGCTAGTTTAAGTTCGTTAAACACACTATCAGTCATGTTTTTTGTAACAAGCTGTGGCTGACATGGAATCACTGCTAAATTAGATAAACTCACACAAACGTTTGAGTGCTTCCTGTATCTAAGATCATTCACCGCTCTTAATCTATTACCTATCAACACAGATATCGGCAAAGCTACTGGCAGGCAGGGCCCGGGCATGTCCTGGAAAGAGTTGAGAGTGCCATACGCCCTTGAGCCTGGACCCAGCAGATATCAGTTTGCAGATTGTTTTGAAGACCTGTCTGTGCTGCCCCAGAACGCCTCGTTGGACATTTCTCTTTTTCCATTGTTTACTTCTTGGGTATAGTGACGTTACATCCGCGGAGCCGTTAGGTTTGGACCAATCCGCGGACTTCCTCACACACACACACTCGGCGGGACGTTGCGAGGCTCGCTGCTGCGAGGAGCGAGACACTGTGAGCTGTCTCACTGGTGTGGGGTTGGCGAGACAGCGAGACACCGCGGAACTCAGCCTGGGCACGCACACACACACACACACACACACACACACACACACACACACTCCTAGCCAGGCTGCGGGTGCGTGTTTCAGGCTGAGTTCCGCGGTGTCTCGCTGTCTCACTGTCTCACTGTCTCGCAAACGGCCACTGGGCTCACAGGGAGGGGGGGGGGCAGGAGCTCCAACAAGCCGTGTAGGACAGAGAGTGAATACACATACTATACAGAGATGCTTTGAGAAACCAATGTGAGTTTGGAACATTGCACAATATACATTTATTCTAGTAGAGCTCAACAATGTAATTATGATCAGTAGAAATGGCCGTGACGTGGGACCTTTAAACGACATACAGAATATTATCCAATGTATTAAAAATTAGGGATTAGACAACTCTTACCTCATTCCTGCCCCAGGATCAGCTGTCATTTGGTTGGTGACAAACACTGCTACGTTGTATTCTAATGTTTCAGAACAATAAAACACATAATTAGATTAATACTGTACGCATTAGAGATGTCCCGATCCGATCACGTGATCGGAGCCGATCACGTGATTTTCAAAAAATCGGGGATCGGGATTTTTTTTAATTTAATGTTACAAAACAAAAATGACCATGTTCACGTCTTAAAGTCATCCTGAGGACTTAGATTTGGTTTAAAATTACACTACATCATGTATGTGTTGCTTTCTTTGGGCTTGTTTTCATAGACCTGGTTGCTTATTCCTCTCAAAGCTGGCAACAGAGTGGGCGCAGTGTCTAATAGCAGCAGTAAGCTAACGAGAGGCTACGTTCAGCTGGTGACTCGGGAGTCGGGACAGAGAAAATGTCAGGAGTTTGGAAGTATTATAAAATTGAAAGCGAAGGCAGTGTAACAGCCAGATGCAATGTTTGCAAGGCAGAGGTTCCGCGTGGTGGAAAGAACAGAGCTACGTTCAACACGACCAATCTAATACGCTACCTGAGAAACAAACACCAACAACAACACGACGAGTACACAGCGGCCACTCAGGTAACGGCACTGAAACAACCGACACTTTCAGAGACTTCTAAAAGGAAAGAGAAACTGCCCCAGAACGGTGAAAAGGCCAACACATTAACAGCTAAGATAGCTGAATTCATCGCGTTGGATGACCAGCCGTTATCTGTTACCTTTTTTTTCTCTTAATGCATTGCATAAAGATCGGATCGGGAAAAATCGGTATCGGCAGATTGTCAAAATCAAATGATCGGAATCGGATCGGGAGCAAAAAAAGGTGATCGGGACATCCCTAGTACGCATATTTGAGAGCACCATGTGAGAGACACAAAGGCAGCACTTTTCAATAAACAGCAATAATCATTTCTGCAGAGACTCCCTGTGTATGTCAGATAAGATATATGGCTATATTTGTGCTATCTTTACTTCTTTCAGGTATCCCCATGGTTCCACGTCCTCCTGAGAGGGAATATTTTCCTTTCTTGATGGAACTTTGTTTTGGGAATAAACAGGTGCTACATACTGGATACTTTCAAGGCCATATATTTCAAGGTCACATGCAACAGATGTTTTAGCTGACTCCTTTGTATTCATTGTTCGTAGGAGTATCTCTGTGCTGCGTCCAGTCACTTGAAGCTGCTGTAGATCGGACTCTGTGCGAAAGGTAGCCGCACTACCTGGGTCCAGAAAGGCGTATGTTGTTATGGTTACATGTTAGACGCTTCACCCTTTTTTGTTTTCACCTTCACAGGAACAATAGCCAGGGTGCCTAAGTTTAGGCTCCTATAGCTATTGTATCTGGCTTTCACATTTTGACACACACACACACACACACACACACACACACACACACACACACTGACACAGAGAAACACACTCACACTCACACACACACACACACACACACACACACACACACACACACACACACACACACAGAAACACACTCACACACACACACACACACTGACACAGAGAAACACACACTCACACTCACACACACAGACACACACACCCACACACACCCACACACAGACACACACCCACACACACACACACACACACACACACACACACACACACACACACACACACACACACACACACACTCCTGGTGCTGACCTTCAGAGATCTTCTGCAGCCTGGAGAGCATCTGGGCCAGTTTCTGCTGCCGCTCAGCCAGCTCTCCTCGTCCAGAGAAGTCGACTCTGAACAGAGCCATGATGGAGTCAATGATCTGAAACAGAGAGACGAGCAGATGGAAACACGGAGACAGCTAGGAAGGAATTCAGAGTGTCTACCTGTTGTTTGACACAAACACATCATTCTCTACTCACCAATAGTTTGAACACTCCTCCTTCCTCGTGGAATTTGGCTGCGACAAAGTCCAACAGCTCCATCTGGTGTTCACCTGCGGAGCAACACACAATATTATTATAACCTTGCCACAGGAGAGCCTTTGCACACAACAAATGTTTCATAGTCTAAGGCAGGGGTGTCAAACTCAAGGCCCGGGGGCCAAATCCGGCCCGCGACTTCATTTTATGTGGCCCGCAAGAGCTTGCAAAGAATATAATACGTTTACATGCTTGCCATGGTTGCCCATAAACTACATGTCCCACAATGCATCTCGTTTTGTGACATGCACCGAAAAGAGACTTGCAATTATTTGCCCTGGACTTCTGCTTTCAAATGTAGTTAGTTATTACCCTACCCGATAATAATCCAATTCAGAGGCAATAATGTAATATAATACATTATTTTATATATTATATATTTATATAGTTACAACCCGACAGCCCTTTGAGTGCAACCATAATGCTAATGTAGCCCGCGATGAAATTGAGTTTGACACCCCTGGTCTAAGGGATTTCTATGTTCGCACTGGTGTAGGCCCGAGCGTAAAGCACGTTGTCCAGAACAGCAGCATGGTCCACATTGAACCTGTCAGCGATGTCTTTCAGTCTGTCTGGACGACTGGAAGCACGCAGGTACAAGTCAAGGTCATTGTGAAACAGAATGACAAGAAGAAAACGGATTCACAGACACAAAAGCAGTCATGGTGAAGTCACATTAGGACAACTAGTGGAAAATTAGCACATGGTAGTAAGATGATATCTAGTCTCATATCACGATATCGATATATTGCCCTTCTCTACATGGTAGAATGTTATGTAAACGACTTATCGTCAAGGTTTTTCCTAGGACTACAAATAAACTAACACTTGGTTCTTCAGTAAAGTCAATGATAGGGATGCTCCGATCGTTATCGGGCGATATTCACTCTGTCGATCGATCGGTGCTCTCTATAAAGGCCGATCAGGAGAGCCGATCACATGACGTAAAACACATGACACTTTTCTCAGTGCGCGGCAAAACAAGCTCGCCAAAATGGCTTCACCGGGCTGGCAGTATTTTAAGGTGTCCGAAAAAGACAATAAAATAGCGGTATGCAACGGGTGTGAAGCAGAAATCCTGCAGCTCCGCCCGCCGTGACGGACCGGAGAGCGAAACACACACTAAGAGTTAGACCTAACACACTTAGCTATTTGATCTACCTCTGGAACAAGATAGACTAGTTACATATATTTATTCTTCACTGTCAGGTCACTCATTACTGGATCAGTGAGCGGCGAGAGATACTGACTGGCTGTCAGGAGAGAGAGAGAGAGAGAGAGAGAGAGGGGGGAGAGAGAGAGAGAGAGAGAGGGGGGGGGAAGAGAGAGGAAAAGAGAGAGAGAGGAAAAGAGAGAGAGAGGGGGGAGGGGGGAAGAGGGCGCTTCCACTCATCTCTCCCGTGTTATTCTCCAAAGTGAATGTAAACTTGAATAATGTACTTCATTTGAATGTAATCATTATGTTGGTTGTTGTTTGTGGAAGCGCCAGTGAACGAGCATTAACTGAGTTTTAAACATCACTTTAAATGGAAGATCCCCATAGGCCCCGCCCACTCGATCGGCCGATACTGATTCCGACGATCGGCCCCAAAATTGTCAAACTTCAACTAAACTGTTTGGTTGTTTCCATTATTAGGATACAAGGTGTTCTCTGTGTCAATGAAGACGACTTTCCCGCCTGAGTAGCCGTTCTCTCCGGGAAGCTGAGCAGTGACTGGACAAAAGAAACACAGAATCAGTTTTATTTTCATTTTAAAAAAGTGCCTGAAAGATGAAGCATCGCATGCTTTAAAACGTTCTTTCCTCACCACAGAAAGTGTGAGAGAGCTGGGTTTTCCCTGTGCGGAACTCTGTAGGGTGAAATAAAGCCGTTTTGGTTTGTAGCCAGTGCTGTAAACGGATTGCCATTAAAACAATATAAAGATACACAGTGTATTTAAATGAACAAAGACACCTCCTCACCTCCAAACGCCTCCGTTATAGCCATACTCTCTATTCCTCCACCCAAGAGTTTACTGCAGAGAAACATAAGTTTGAATGTTTGTTTAGACATCTTTAATTTGATTTAGCAATATCTGGTTTTCTAAACATCATTTTTATTTGTCCCGCTCATGGTACGCAAAACTCAATTACAATAATTGCCAACAAAACATGTCTCTACAAAACACCATTGAGCGAAAAGGAGCAGGGAGAAGAAACAAATCTTATAAGACCTGCCCCTTTTTAAAAAAACACAAAATAAATAGAAATAGATGAAAAAACATAATTTTTAATTGTCAGTTTTATGGTTATGTCAAATAATTTGGTCCTTCCTATCCTTGTCCGGCAGGGGCTCAGTCAGTAGGGGCTTGGACTGGGAGCCGTAGGGTCGCCGGTTCAAGTCCCCGACCAGAACTAAAATAAGGGGTGTGGACTGCTACTTGGAGAGGTGCCAGTTCACCTCCTGCCCTGCCGTGATGCCCGTGAGCAAGGCACCGGACCCCCCCCACTTCCCGGGCGCTGTACACTAGCTGCCCACTGCTCCTAGTACTAGACTCCTGGTACTAGGATGGGTTAAAAGCAGAGAACATGTCACTGTGTGTGCTCTGCATGTGTGACCATCCATCCCAATTCTTTGACTATTGCTAGTGCTCTAACAAAGCAATCATTAGTCATTTGGATTAAACAAACAAGCACATTTTCCCTTTTGCTTTAGTAGAAACGTCCTATGAATAAAGGAATAGTCTCAATGAACTTTGACGTAGCCTTTAAGAATACGATAAGACATATTTAAGCTATATCACAATAATAAAACAACTAAAGTTTAGAGGATAACATATGATGTCATGATATCTCCAACCTTGAGTATATGTAAATGCACAAAATACACATAATATATAAACTTTAAGAGTCTTAACTCAAACTCCAGGCTCCCGGTTGTGATGTTGAACACCTGCTTCCTCTTCGAACTGTACTCGAAGGCTGTCTGGAAACCAACATTCTATAATGTAAAATAAAAATATCTAATACATTAAATATCCTGTAATATTCTCAAGTGAGTCAGTCTTGAGGCGACAAAGTTGAAGGTTGAAGAATGACAGTGAAAAAGAAATCCCATTTTACCAGCATTTTCCCAGCAGCCTCCTTGATCTTCTCCACTTTAGCCTCGGACAGACCCTTGATGTTGCACAAAGCCTTACGAGTTGTCATCTGGATCCCTTTCACGGTGCAGATACCCACCGACTTCATCTTTTTAATGTCCGCCATATTCTGTGATTACAGGGGAGAAGACCATGGATGTATAATAAGAACTGGATCCAGCGTGGGAGGCGGGGCCTCGTTCATTCCTATGAGAGTTGCTCATTGGCGCATGAAGACAAAATGGCCGAACTTTTGAGAGAGCGAAACGTCACGAAAGTATTCATATAATCCGTTCTTATTGTGCATCCGTGGGTAAAGGTAAAACTCATGTAGTACTGAACACGTCACATGAACGTGCCGGGTGCGTTCATAATGCAGAGGAAAATAACTCTCAGAATAACGTTATTAGCACATTTTACAACTTGAGGACCGAATGTTTTTAATAAGGGCGATACAAGTGTTCATACTGGATAGTTTATTTAGTTTAAAAAAAATTATCCAACGATTTACAGACGTCTCTTTCCTGATGTAAGTCAATGGGAAAAAGTCTTTCCGGGCCCAGCGACTGATACGGAAGTGTAGTACCGCCGTTTGGCCACAACGAATATTTTCCTCAGAGTCCGTTGCACTTCCTGGGGGCTTGGAGAAGACGGCACGATGTTCACATTAGAGGTTTTTCAAATACTTTAATTTCCCCTCCTCGACTCCTCGGTCCTCCGGTAGTGACCCGGAAATGGTCATCTAATTTCTCTAAATGCACTTCGAGGACCGAGCATCGAGGAGGCTCTCTGGAGGAGCTCTAACCGAGGAGACACTGATGCATCCTCCACGGCTCCTCCGCGGACGCATTTCCGGGAACGGTGGAGGCGTGACGCACGGCCGGACTTATCTCAGCCAATGACAGCTCTGCATGCATCCCCTGGATATTATTTTAGTAACTGCTTTCCTCAAGATGCAATGTTTACAGTGAGACCAGCTGTGAGGTCCGTGCAGATTATCCATTTACTTTGAAAACATCAATTTATTGGAGAATTCTTTTTTGAACAGTATGTTCAATAAAACCAATAAAACCAAAATGTTATAATAAAAACAAAACTAAAATTAATAATAATAAAAAAATGATCGTTATATTTCGATTACGTTGTTTTCGTAATCGTTGCAAGCCATAATCGTAATTGCGATTAAAATACGATTAATTGAGCAGCCCTAGTAGGTGCGTGTTGTACAGTGCGTAGATGCGGCGGACAGACTCAGTTGGTTTGGTGTCCTAAGCTTACTTTTAATACTTGTGAATACAACTTTTGGCCCGTAATTTCAATTCCCCATTTCAGCGACCAGAGAGAGGGGGGGATATATCCAGTCTCTGATAGTGTTGCACGGTGTACCGATACTTGAAATGTACCGGGATACCCTGCCGTTAAAAACGTTCCGATTCCTCCGTTTCATTAGTATCGGTACTTTAAGAATGACGGGGAAAAGTACTCCGGTGAGAAAGCGCTGTTTTAATAAGAGCCGTGTGTGTTCAGCGCTCTGCTTCCACTCCCTGCACTGCAGCTGTGCCTGCAGTCCCTCCCCTCTCAAGCACGTTCTAAGTCCCTCCCCTCTCTCATGCACGCGCTAGCTGCCAGAGCATGTGAGAAAACGAGAAGCATGTCTGCAAGTGGGAGTGCAACTGCCGCTGCGCCTCGGCTTGTTGACAAAAAAGACGCCAGAAGCTAAATGTGGAAGTATTTGAGCGATATCTCTGACAGTGAGGGCAAGCCTACGGACACCACGAGGCCTGTCTGTCAGACATGTTTCAGATCCCTGCAAACCAAGGGAGCCAACACATCAGACTTGGCTAAGCACCTCGCCGACCGGCATCCAGAGCTGTTTAAAGAATTTAAAGACAGACAGGTTAGCGAATGTGATAGATAACATCATTACATCATGCTCAGCCCATGCCCTCAAATCTAAGTCAAACAAGTGTAATTTATTTTGTGACAAACGAACGTTTTCGTAGTTTGACGAGGCAATTAATGGCAATGATAACTGTCTAATATCTTTTTAGCTAACTTACCAATGTGGCTAACATCTGCAATATACATTTGGTCAATAATTATTTATATTACTGTACTATTACATGTTAATAAAATATAAAGTTAACTATCAAAGAAATCACATAAACTCAAGTATAAAGAAGAGACCATGTTATAAGAAAACACTTAACAGATAAACTACAATTGTATTGATCATGAAAATAATAAAAGAAAAGTATCGAAAAAGAATCGGAATCGCAATTCTTGACTTGGTATCGGTATCGAAACCAAAATGTTGGTATCGTGACAGCACTAGTCTCTGATAGTGTTACGTTATTATGAGAGTGCTCTCATACTTTAAATTGTATATATTTATATACATATATGTGTGTGTGTGTGTCCGCATCTGTAGCCTGTTATTGTCTCATTATACCGCACTGTGAATGAATTAAAAGTAAATATATAAGTGGTCATGAACACATCTGTCCATCAGACAGAGGGCTGCTGTGCCTCTTGTCATCATTAATGGACGTCTCTTTAAAATGACCGCTCAGAGGAGAGGAGTTCTCATTTCTCTAACCGCCTGCTGCTTCCCCTCCTCTCTCCTCGGCTCCCCTCCTCGTGTCCTCCGCTCGCATCTCCTGTGGGCGGGACAAAGTCTCGAGGATAGGAGTCGAGGAGGGGAGTCGAGGAGGGGAAATTAGAGTATTGAGAAGCTTCTATTGATAACTGCATTTTGACTTGATGTAAGAAACTTTGATTTTGTTACCGCCCTGTTTACTCACAATCCCATGTTTCTGTAGGAGGTCGATGTCCTGGAAGAAGGACTCCTGTTTCAGAGAAAGAGAAAATATACATGAGGTAGTTGCTAAGGAGTAAACCAAATTATTGAAAAATATCAAGCATAACTTTAAGAGTGCTGAAGACTTTCCTTTAAAAAAAAAAAAAGCACATAGGGCTGGTTTAAGGTCACACTATGTTTGCCCTCCTACATCTTATAGTATTTCATTGTTTTAATTTTCTTTTTGTTTGTATTTTAAATGTATCTTTTGTCTTCTATCTTATCTTTTTATCATTTTCTTCAAATTGTATTTATCTTTTAGTACTGTCCTTCATGTTTGTTCATCTGTAAAGCCCACTGAGACGAATGTGTTTTGTGATATTGGGCTATATG
>JAMFTG010001384.1:65000-78325 GCA_023974075.1 Chaenocephalus aceratus | reverse complement strand
TCTCTCTCTCTCTCTCTCCCTCTCTCTCTCTCTCTCTCTCTCTCTCTCCTCTCTCTATCTCTCTCTCTCTCCTCTCTCTCTCTCTCTCTCTCTCTCTCTCTCTCTCTCTCTCTCTCTCTCTCTCTCTCTCTCTCTCTCTCTCTCGAGTTCTCATTGGTTTTTTATGCCATTTATGAAAATGCCTGCAGCTGTCCTGGGCATAAGTAGGCCAGGGCAACACACACACTCGCACACACACTCGCACACACACTCGTACACACACTCGTACACACACTCGTACACACAAACTCGTACACACAGTCGTACACACAGTCGTACACACACTCGCACACACACTCGTACACACAGTCGCACACACAATCGTACACACAGTCGTACACACACTCACACACACACTCACTCGTACACACACTCGCACACACACTCGTACACACACTCGCACGCACACTCGGACATACACTCGTACGCACACTCGTACACACAGTCGTACACACAGTCGTACACACACTCACACACACACTCGTACACACACTCGTACACACTGTCGCACACACACTCGTACACAAACTCGCACACACACTCGTACACACAGTCGTACACACACTCGCACATACACTCGTACACACTGTCGTACACACACTCGTACACACACTCGTACACACACTCGTACACACACACTCGTACACACAGTCGTACACACACTCGCACACACACTCGCACATACATTCGCACACAAACTCGTACACACAGTCGTACACACACTCGTACACACACTCGTACACACACTCGTACACACACTCGTACACACTGTCGTACACACACTCGTACACACACTCGTACACACACTCGTACACACACACTCGTACACACAGTCGTACACACACTCGCACACACACTCGTACATACATTCGCACACAAACTCGTACACACACTCGCACATACACTCGTACACACACTCCTACGCACACTCCTACGCACACTCGCACACACACTCGCACACAAACTCGTACACACAGTCGTACACACACTCGTACACACACTCGCACACACACTCGCACACACACTCTTACACACACTCTTACACACACTCCTACGCACACTCGCACACACACTCGCACACACACTTGCACACACACTCGTACACACACTCCTACACACACTCGTACGCACACTCGTACAAACACTTCTACACACACTCGTACGCACACTCGTACAAACACTCCTACACACACTCGTACGCACACTCGCACACACACTCGCACACACACTCGCACACACACTCCTACGCACACTCGTACGCACACTCGTACAAACACTCCTACGCACACTCGTACGCACACTCGCACACACACTCGCACACACACTCGCACACACACTCGCGCACACACTCGTACACACACTCGTACACACACTCACACACACACTTGCACACACACTCGCACACACACTCGTACATACACTCATACAAACACTCCTACACACACTCGTACACACACTCCTACACACTCGTGCGCACACACACTCGTACACACACTCGTGCGCACACAGTCGTACACACACTCGTACACACAGTCGTACACACACACACACATACACACACTCGTGCACACACTCGCAGATCTACGGAGCAGACTGTCCCAGAGGAGCATCATGTCATAACAGTCCTGATTGCACAGCTTTTAGGAATGCCCGCTGCATTAACCTCTCAATGATGAGGGGTCGCCACTGATGTCATTCCTCTGATGCCCCCCTCACACACACACACACACACACACACACACACACACACACACACACACACTCACACACTCCCCTCCGTTACATCTCCGTATGGTGTGGAGTAATTGTCCACAAATGCTCTGTGGTGGCAATTAGACATGCAAGATTTACTCTGAAGCCGACCACTTCCAAAAACACGGAGCCGTGTCCCGCTGGAAGCTCCGGGCGCTCCAGCTGCTGACTCTGATTCATTCTGTCCTGTATTTACTCTCCGGGCTAACTCGGCGTGTCCTCTGCTCTCCTCCAGGTGCAGTACAGCGACGCTCAGAGCGGCAAAGACTTCGTGACCTATCTGACCCTCTCCCCTGTGCAGATGACTTTCCACGGCACCGGGAGCACCCTCCAAGCCAGCCATGACCAGGTATGTGTGAGTTATTACAGAAACAGGAGGGATGGACGATATGACTTTTTTTATAATCATCTAACTGATAATGACCTGCATCCAATCGGATAAACGCAATCTTCATATGTTTGTATTTAAAAGAAGGTCATGTGTTCTAGTTTCTGCAAAACGTTCTTCTTCTTCTTCTTCTTCTTCTTCTTCTTCGCATATCTCAAGCAAACTTTAAACTTGCATACCGCCACCTGGTGTATCGGAGTATGAAGACGTGGCATTTGTTAAGTAAAAGCAATTTGGCTTAATTGTATTGATTACTAATTTACCGGGCTGATATATATAGTGCATCCTGACTCTATAATATTACATTGCATCACTTTGCATTTAGCTGACGCTTTTATCCAAAGCGACTTACAATAAGTGCGTTCGACCAACAAAATACAACCTTGAAGAAAACAGAATCATAAAGTACATCAGGTTTCATAGAGCCAAGCATTTCAAGTGCTACTCAGCTGGCTTTAGAGGAGCCAGTCCTTTGTTAGTATATAAGTGCTTTGTTAGTAGTTCTATCCTCGAGGTGGAGTCGAAGGAGATGAGTTTCAGTCTGGAAGGTGTGTGAGCTTTCTGCTGTCCTGATTTCAACGGGAGCTCATTCCACCATCTTGGAGCCAGGATAGCAAACCCACGTGTTTCTGCTGATGGGAACTTGGGTCCCCTTCGCAGCGAGGGTGCAGAGCGGAGTGCACGTGCTGGGGTGTACGGTTTAACCATGTCCTGGATGTAGGAAGGGCCAGATCCATTCGCAGCATGGTACGAGTACCAGTGTCTTGAAGTGGATTCTAGCAGTTACCGGAAGCCAGTGGAGGGAGCGGAGGAGCGGCGTGGTGTGGGAACATTCAGGAAGGTTGAAGACCAGACGAGCCGCTGCATTCTGGATGAGCTGCAGAGGTCGGAGGGCACATGCAGGCAGACCAGCAGGAGGGAGCTGCAGTAGTCTAGGCGTGAGGTGACGAGAGCCTGGACCAGAACCTGCGTGGCTTTCTGGGTCAGCTGGGGACGCATCCTCCTGATGGTGTAGAGCGTGTATCTGCAGCAGTGGGTTTGTAGCAGCGATGTTTGCAGTGAAGGACAGGTTGAAAAAGAAAGGAAAGGACAGAATTCATTGGGTGTCGTCAGCGTAGCAGTGGTATGAAAAACCATGCGGGCTAATGACAGATCCGAGCGAGTTTGTGTACAGGGAGAAGAGGAGGGGACCGAGAACAGAGCCCTGAGGGACCCCTGTAGTTAATTGACAAGGGTCGGACTCTAACCCTCTCCAAGTTACCCTGTAGGTGCGGTCTTTGAGGTATGAGGTGAGGAGGGAAAGTGCAGAGCCTGAAACTCCAAGTTCTTGGAGAGCGAAGGAGGATCTGATGGTTCACCGTGTCGAATGCAGCAGACAGGTCCAACAGGATGATGACAGAGGAGAGGGAGGCTGCTTTGGCCGTGTGCAGTTCCTCAGAGACAGCAAGGAGGTGAGCTGTTGAGTGACCTGCCTTGAAACCAGACTGGTGCGGATCCAGAAGGTTGTTCTGATGGAGATAGCAGGAGAGTTGTTGAAAGACAGGAACGGGAGGAGAGAGACAGGCCTGTAGTTTATAACATCAGAATATAACCATGTGTGCACGCGTGGAGCTGTCGAACCTGTTGAATTCACTTTTTTGCTGAAATGTGTACACATACTTCAATTATACATCAAATTGGACATGTCTTTATTTTATTTTATTTATCATCTGGTTGTAGCACGGCTCATCTGAAAATCATCGAAGCTGTCAATACAAATGTGATGAGGCAGACCAGTTGCATGGAGACGTTTTACACTTTCAAGGATGCTTTGTTGACATCACGACAGTTGTCCATTACAAGAAATAGAAAACATTAGAGCATGCAACAGTACGTAAATAATACTGAGAATAAAGATCGTCCAATACCATATTTTTCTTAAATAAACACATCATAATAACGTGAAGACATCGTGCAGCCCCTCTTATGATTTGCACTTGTGTATATTGTTGTTTTGATTCCCATCCCTTGTTCAGGCCTGTTTAAAATGCCGTCAACAGCTCGTCCTCTGCTGCGGATGTCTTTGTGAGCATACAGTAAACAGGTGCCGTGGCAACACGATGATATCAGCCTTTAGGTCCGGTGCAGTGTAGCATGCGGAGTGTATACAGTGCGGTATATAGAGGAGTCTCATCCTCTAATTAACGGAGAAGCCTCGACTCTTTCTTACTGATCACCAGGGCGTCACAACCACCTGCATCTCTCCTCCCACACGCAGCCGCCGCTCCTCTGAGTTTCAACCCATCAAAGTAATCCAAAGTTAAAAAACCGGTGGCGTACCCTCTCTCTCTCTCACGCTCTCGCTCGTATTCAGAAGTTCTCTTTGTCTCGTGTTGCCCAAGCAGAAAGGCAGTTGCTTACGTCGGATCATCTAAACATAGGACGCCTCTTTATTCCGCGCCCTTCAAAGCTTTAATAAATGCTGTTGGCCCTGTTGTTTCCAGGAGCACTGGGGCATGACCGGCTGTTGCACCGCCTTTTCTTCCCCTCGCTCGGTCAGTACAGTGAGGATCGGACCACAAAGGGAGACCCTAACAATAAGGGGTCGCCCTCTGAAGCCCCCACACCCCGACACTTGAGGAACAAAGTCCCGAAGGCGTCGCACATTCGCTCGTAACGATGCGTGGACGGACGCTTGTGAGGGTGGAGACACTGACAAGAGCTCATCGATCGATCGGCTTTGGTTATCGGTTATGAGCAACTTGTGTGAGGACTGTGAACGCAACACGGCAGTCTCTTGCTTTTTGAGAAGTGGGATTTTTGTGGCTTTGATAATGACTAAGAAGCTGGGGACGCTTGCAGCTCTCACTCTGAGATAAAGCGACGTGAGCGAGGCAGCGGAGGATTATTACTTTGAATAACCGGTCTGAATATTCAAATATCGCTTCTGATTTCCATGATGGCAGTTTTTAGGATCCATCCCTACACAGATCAATCAATCAACAACTCTATTAGTCCCTCAAGCGGCAATGAGCAGCTTATGTCATGTAGGAAGAAAGCACACCTGGATGTGGATCATTCCAATTTACACGATAAATAGTTAATCTGTTCACAATAACCAAGTCTATTAAACACCCGAACCTTTGAAGGCAAGGCAAGGCAAGGCAAGTTTATTTATATAGCACTTTTCGACGCAGGGTAATTCAAAGTGCTTTACAAAAAAAAAAAATGAAAGACATTAAGCATTAAAAAAGAAAAGCTAATAAAGAACATCCATAACATTCATCTGTTTGCATCGAATATATCATATTCTAATTACTTGTATATAATAGTAATTATTATGTAGGAGCCAAAATGCTACTTACTGTAGCCTGAGTGTATTATCTATACTTCTCCACAAACTAAGACTGTAGAGCGGGGGTGTCCAAGTCTTTTCACCGAGGGCCACATACAGAAAGATACACGAAGGGCTGGGCCACGCACTAGAGGAGAAGTATATTACGTCATAAGTTGAGTTATAAGTTAGCTAAATTAAAATTAAAAGCTGTTGGCAGCTCATCCCTTAAAACAAAAGCCTCAGATTGATTATAATAAGGAGAAGATTAAGGGTGTATTTCAAGCTTGTTTTGTAAATAAGTCATTGGGCTTTTTCTCATCGACTTATAATTGACTGAATGTATTTGACATGAATACTATGTAATATATTAATCTCCTTGCACTATTTCTATTCTATTTTATTTGTATTTTCTTGCACTATTGTATCTGTTTTATTGTGTTGCACTGTTGGAGGAGGAGCCTAAGAGTTTCATTGACATATCGACACTGTAGCTATGCACACATGACAATAAAAGCCTTGAACCGTAAAACAATAAATAAGTATCAAGAATGTAGACGTTTGAGTGCAGAGAGGATGAATGATTTTGAAAAGCGAGCAGTGGTACTCAACTGGCCTTAGTCGATACATCGCGACCCGACATTTTGAACCACTCAAATCTATTCAACAAAAAGTCCTGCAGTAATATCTACGCTTTGCAGCATACGATATTAATTAAAGTGAAGTACAGTGCATATATCCCTCATATCCCTCCACAGAACTAAAGAATGCTTTTAAATAAGGTTTAACGAGATGATGGAATCAAAAGGCCCACGTGCTGAAAACCCAACCCAGCAGGGGGTCTGGGGGGATTGTCCCCCAGGAGATATTTTGAAATACTAACATATAAACTACGCATTCTGGTACACTGAGAAGAAAATAAATACATCTATTACGACATAATAATATTTTATGCCATTGTTTGTTTTTCACTTAGTTCTGACAGCTTGCTGCTCCTCACAGAGAGAAGAGCAAAGAGGAGTCTGTGTGACTTACTTTAGATTGTGGGTAAGGGGAGATAGCCCCCATTGCTCTGTGAGCTGTCAGTCATCAGACCGGGGGTCATATGTCATTACGTGTTCATTCGTATCTGAAGTTGTATCCATGGATGTATAAAGAATAGTTCTACCGCTAAGTTATTCTCCGTGGGGACTTCCGGCTACACTCTTGATTCTGATTGGCCAGAAGACTCGAGAAAACATCAGCAAAGATGTTTTATTGAGAAGATGATCACTACGTGACAGAAGTTTTCAAAACCGTTTATGGTCTCCGGTACTTCCAGTCCAACGCCGACTGCATGCACAGCGTTAGAACATCGGGCCTTCAAAATAAAATTTGACTTTTTCAATTTTCTTTTTTTTCACTCACACATCTGCGACCCACTCGAAACGGGTCCGCGACCTACTTTTGGGTCGCGACCCACCAGTTGAGAACCACTGAGGCAGAGCATATCTACGCCTTGATGGCAACAGATGAAATGAATCTCTGAGAACATGACCTGGAGAGTTCAGTTTGCTCTCTGCTGGTTATAAAAGGAGAGAAACCTGCAGTCGAGAGGATGTGCAGAATCCGTCTCACCGCGGCCAATTAACTGTGCACTGGAGCGTCACACACACACACACACACACATACTTGTATCTGTGGAGACATCTTAAGAAATGCCGCAGTGTGTTTCAATTATTCATCTCTGTGAGAATCTCCCATGGAGGTTTTTGTTGTCCGGTAGACCAGAGCAATTGATAAAGATCAATTCAAAATCCCCTCTCTCCACACGACGCAGGATGTTCCCAACGGATCAATAACTGCGGAACATATGATTACAGACGGCGAAGCAGCACTCAAAGCAGACAAGACGAAGGTATCCGTGTTGATTGGGTTTGATTTACAGATTTTACGAGTTGAGTTCTAAAGATGTTAGTCGGCTTTCCGCTCTTATTAAATTGGCTTAAATCAATCTTTCAAAAGACGTCTTTAAAGGTCTTAAATGAACCCTGATCCGTGGCTTCAGTGTTTGGTGTAACGATGCTGGTTTGGAGCGATTCTGTAGTCTTTGTTGTGGTTTGATAAAGACATGTTGATCAATCGAAGCAGAGCGTCCCAGTTAATCGCCTCCAAGCTAAACGAGTATAAAACAAAGACTTTCCGTCACAGAACAGCTGTAATCTGATCCGCTAACTGTTGAGCAGAAGCTTCGGGAACAAAGGGGAGCACGTTTACTGTCAACAGAGGAATCTGTGGACAAAACGTTGTTGTTGTTTTGGTGGAAATGCTTTCTCTGGGATGGGTTCCCGTGTTTCTAGTTTCTACTGCGCAAAGAAAAAGGTAAAAGTGCTTGTAATGCGTGCGTGGAGAAATGTGTGTTTTTACTGCAGGTTTTCTTGCACAAGTACACGAAGTACCTTTCCTACGCTACGGCAGGAATTTAATTATCATCAGTGGCGTCTTAGTCGACAAACGAATCCTGATCTGTGTGCAGAAATCCTGACTAAACAAGTAAGCGAGGAACGGGAGAGAAACACGGATATGGAAGGTTGCACAGAAGAAAGGAAGTATGTCTGGACGAGAAAATTATCTTTTCTACGAATTGAAATAAATATCCTACAAATAAAGTGGAGGCGTGTGGTGCAGTGGGTTGTGCGTTGGTGTTCGGATCAGGGGGTCACAGGTAGCCCCCCCCCCCCGCGATATATATTGCGATATGAAAAAATACAGGAATGAAAGAAAAGACCGTTTTTTCCGCAAACCCTCCTTTCTTGAACTTTAATGATACAATTGGTCTTTTTTTAACTATATTTAACCGGATGAAGGATTTTAGTCACGGACGTCTGGATCTCAAGTTATCGGAGCTACGAGCTGAGCTAGCTCGGTTAGCAGCGCCGAACTGGAGAAACACATGAAACCACTTTATTCAGCGTTTCTACCTTTGATCTCCGGGTCCGGTTGCTTTGGAGATCTGATTGGTGGCTTGCTGTCACTCACTCGAGAACCCCCGACATGAGAGCCACGCGAGTTACTGACTCAAATAACAAAATAGCGAACTTTGAGACTTTGGAGGTGATGCGAAATAATGATAACGGTCATCGTACACATTTTTACTCGAACACTTACTTACTCTGGAGCCGCCGGTCAGTGAACATTGATGCTATAAGTGGAAGTGTTATCAGCGTCCTTTCTACAACGTTCTGCTCTTTATCAACCAGTGCCAACACACACACACACACACACACACACACTGGCTGAGATGCCATAATCCTTGGCCTTGTGCAGACATTCCTGGAGGGGCTGTGAGTGTGAGAGAGATCCAGCTGATCCTCTCTGACCCCCGGTGCCATCTCCTCGCTGCCATCTGCCCTCCACGTGTTAGCGACGCAACGCTAGCTGAGCCTCGCCTGCAGACACAAGTGTTCCTCAACATGTTTGCCTTTGAGAGGTCTTAGAATATCTGTCGGAGCCAAAATGCTACTTACTGTAGCCTGAGTGTATTATGTATACTTCTCCACAAACCAAGACTGGAGAGCGGGGGTGTCCAAGTCTTTTCACCGAGGGCCACATACAGAAAGATACACGAAGGGCTGGGCCACGCACTAGAGGGGAAGTATATTACGTCATAAGTTCAGTTATAAGTTAGCTAAATTAAAATTAAAAGCTGTTGGCAGCTCATCCCTTAAACCAAAAGCCTCAGATTGATTATAATAAGGAGAACATTAAGGGTATATTTCAAGCTTGTTTTGGAAATAAGTCATTGGGCTTTTTCTCATCAACTTAGATAGAGAAATATAATACATAATACATCGTTAGAAAATGTTTCCAATGAATACTATGTAATATATTTGTACATATATATTTATGAAGTACAATATAAAACATGCACAAGTTTCATTTGTGGTTCCATTGTACTTTTTGAATTAGCTGAGGGCCTCGTGACAGCATCTTAAAGCATGTCGTCTCTCGACTGAGTGGAGTATCTTTCACGAGGTGGACGTGGATAATACTGAGACGGGTACTGACGATATCAAATGTAATATTATTTGTTTACGTCACTTTTATTGTTCGACAAGAGATACTCCGAGAGATACTTTCACAGTATTTTTAAACACGAGTATCTGTACTTCTACTACAGTAAAGGATGTGTGTACTGTTGCCATCTCTGACGACAAGTAGACGTTAAAGTATGTTTCAGCGGGGCGTATTTCATTTCCCGCACCGCGCTGGATGTTTTCTGGGCAGGGCGATTTCTGTGCTTGTTCTCCAGAGCTGAAGTAACTGTGGCGGTCCCTCTGTGGCGGCAGGGGGACACCAGGGGGTCCGGGCCACTGAGCTGTGTGCGAGGTGTCGCTGGTCCAACATGAGCCACCCGAAATCGAAGATGACAGGGTGGTGTGTGTGTGTGTGTGTGTGTGTGTGTGTGTGTGTGTGTGTGTGTGTGTGTGTGTGTGTGTGTGTGTGTGTGTGTGTGTGTGTGTGTGTGTGTGTGTGTGTGTGTGTGTGTTGCTGTGCGTGTGTGTGTGTTGCTGTGCGTGCAGTTCTGTCCTCAGCTGAGCCGCCGAGTCGTCAGCTGTGTCTGCTCAGGGTTTTTTTTTCTGCAGCGAGTGAACTTTCTCGGCTGATTTGATGTGACACGGGGAACATGGCGTGTCGGGATTAAAGCGTGTTTTTAGACGTGCTATCAGGTAATGAGTTGTTGTTTTTTTACCTTCGCCAAGGAGTCGGTTTTGTCAGACTTTCAGCAGGATTACGGGAAAAACACGAACCTGATTACCCTGAAACATCTTGGTTCTGAATCACGTGGCGTTCTCTTTTTACAAATCGTTCTGGTATCATCACTTTACTCCACTACTCGTGACTTTCTACTTCTTACATGTTGAACTCGAACACCTGTACTTTCTACTTCTTACATGTTGAACTCAAATACCTGTACTTTCTACTTCTTACATGTTGAACACAAATACCTGTACTTTCTACTTCTCACATGTTGAACTCAAACACCTGTACTTTCTACTTCTTACATGTTGAACACAAATACCTGTACTTTCTACTTCTCACATGTTGAACTCAAATACCTGTACTTTCTACTTCTTACATGTTGAACTCAAATACCTGTACTTTCTACTTCTTACATGTTGAACTCAAATACCTGTACTTTCTACTTCTCACATGTTGAACTCAAATACCTGTACTTTCTACTTCTCACATGTTGAACTCAAATACCTGTACTTTCTACTTCTTACATGTTGAACTCAAATACCTGTACTTTCTACTTCTTACATGTTGAACTCAAATACCTGTACTTTCTACTTCTCTCATGTTGAACCCAAATACCTGTACTTTCTACTTCTCACATGTTGAACTTAAATACCTGTACTTTCTACTTCCTACATGTTGAACTCAATACCTGTACTTCTACTTCTCACATGTTGAACTCAAATACCTGTACTTTCTACTTCTTACATGTTGAACTCAAATACCTGTACTTTCTACTTCTCACATGTTGAACTCAAATACCTGTACTTTCTACTTCTTACATGTTGAACCCAAATACCTGTACTTGCTACTTCTCACATGTTGAACTCAAATACCTGTACTTTCTACTTCTTACATGTTGAACACAAATACCTGTACTTTCTACTTCTTACATGTTGAACTCAAATACCTGTACTTTCTACTTCTTACATTTAGAACTCAAATACCTGTACTTTCTACTTCTTACATTTAGAACACAAATACCTGTACTTTCTACTTCTTACATGTTGAACCCAAATACCTGTACTTTCTACTTCTCACATGTTGAACTCAAATACCTGTACTTTCTACTTCTTACATGTTGAACTCAAATACCTGTACTTTCTACTTCTTACATTTAGAACACAAATACCTGTACTTTCTACTTCTTACATTTAGAACACAAATACCTGTACTTTCTACTTCTCTCATGTTGAACTCAAATACCTGTACTTTCTACTTCTTACATGTTGAACTCAAATACCTGTACTTTCTACTTCTTACATGTTGAACACAAATACCTGTACTTTCTACTTCTTACATGTTGAACACAAATACCTGTACTTTCTACTTCTTACATGTTGAACCCAAATACCTGTACTTTCTACTTCTTACATGTTGAACACAAATACCTGTACTTTCTACTTCTTACATGTTGAACTCAAATACCTGTACTTTCTACTTCTCACATGTTGAACTCAAATACCTGTACTTTCTACTTCTTACATGTTGAACTCAAATACCTGTACTTTCTACTTCTCACATGTTGAACTCAAATACCTGTACTTTCTACTTCTTACATGTTGAACCCAAATACCTGTACTTTCTACTTCTTACATGTTGAACCCAAATACCTGTACTTTCTACTTCTTACATGTTGAACTCAAATACCTGTACTTTCTACTTCTCACATGTTGAACTCAAATACCTGTACTTTCTACTTCTTACATGTTGAACTCAAATACCTGTACTTTCTACTTCTCACATGTTGAACTCAAATACCTGTACTTTCTACTTCTTACATGTTGAACTCAAATACCTGTACGTTCTACTTCTTACATGTTGAACTCAAATACCTGTACTTTCTACTTCTCTCATGTTGAACTCAAATACCTGTACTTTCTACTTCTCACATGTTGAACTCAAATACCTGTACTTTCTACTTCCTACATGTTGAACTCAAATACCTGTACTTTCTACTTCTCACATGTTGAACTCAAATACCTGTACTTTCTACTTCTTACATGTTGAACTCAAATACCTGTACTTTCTACTTCTTACATGTTGAACTCAAATACATGTACTTTCTACTTCTTACATGTTGAACACAAATACCTGTACTTTCTACTTCTTACATGTTGAACACAAATACCTGTACTTTCTACTTCTCACATGTTGAACTCAAATACCTGTACTTTCTACTTCTTACATGTTGAACCCAAATACCTGTACTTTCTACTTCTCACATGTTGAACCCAAATACCTGTACTTTCTACTTCTTACATGTTGAACTCAAATACTTGTACTTTCTACTTCTTACATGTTGAACCCAAATACCTGTACTTTCTACTTCTCACATGTTGAACTCAAATACCTGTACTTTCTACTTCTTACATGTTGAACCCAAATACCTGTACTTTCTACTTCTCACATGTTGAACCCAAATACCTGTACTTTCTACTTCTTACATGTTGAACTCAAATACTTGTACTTTCTACTTCTTACATGTTGAACTCAAATACCTGTACTTTCTACTTCTTACATGTTGAACTCAAATACTTGTACTTTCTACTTCTTACATGTTGAACTCAAATACCTGTACTTTCTACTTCTTACATGTTGAACACAAATACCTGTACTTTCTACTTCTCACATGTTGAACCCAAATACCTGTACTTTCTACTTCTTACATGTTGAACCCAAATACCTGTACTTTCTACTTCTCACATGTTGAACCCAAATACCTGTACTTTCTACTTCTTACATGTTGAACTCAAATACTTGTACTTTCTACTTCTTACATGTTGAACTCAAATACCTGTACTTTCTACTTCTTACATGTTGAACTCAAATACTTGTACTTTCTACTTCTTACATGTTGAACTCAAATACCTGTACTTTCTACTTCTTACATGTTGAACACAAATACCTGAATATTTGAACACGATCCGTGTATCCATCACTTCCTGGTCTTCTCTAAAGAAGAGGGACCAATGGAAACTTGACAACCTGATTTCCGTGAAACCTCTGGGTTCTGAATCTCGTGGCGTTCCTTTTCCTAAGCAGCATTTGGTC
>JAMFTG010001384.1:0-60000 GCA_023974075.1 Chaenocephalus aceratus | reverse complement strand
TGGTTTGCCATGAATTTAGTGATGGATTGTAAACATTTTAAATTTTATTTTTTTTATTTTTAATTATCCTTTATTTATCCAGGAATGTCCCATTGAGATACAAGATCTCTTCTTCCAGGGAGTCCTGACCAACACGGCACACAACAAGTTTCAACATAAAACAAAGGCATTAAACAAAAAAAACATACAATTCAAATATAAATACAGAAGGCCATTTGTGCAGTGGCAAGAAGCATACTCACATCAGCAATAGCATCAGGTAACAGCTACATGTTTCATGAAGGGCTAACCGTTAAATGTAGCATTTAAGTGTTTCTCAGTTACTGTTGTTTTAATAACTCAGACACTGATGGAGCAGCGCTGCGCTGTACCTCTTCATAGGCTGTTTGTCCCTCACACATTGTGTCTGCGCTGATCAGGGGGGACGTGGCTGCATTTCTTTTTCAAAGGGGGAACATGATTGAAAAAAGTTTGAGAACCACTGCTTTAGAGGATCCAGGACCTCTCTTCTTATTTCTAGTCTTTTCATTTCTCTTATGTACAATGCCTCGTCTTTGTTTGCTGCTGCAACGCAAACATAACCCAAATTAGGATCAATAAAGTACTTATCTTATCTTTAACCCTCCTGTTACATTCAGGGTCAAATTGACCCGTTTGAAAATCTACGAAAAATACTTTCAAGTATTTTTTTTTATGAAACTTCTTCTACTTTCCTTACTTAGTGTAATAAACAAGAAAATGAAAATGGTTCATGTCATGCATTTGGAACCCCCCCCCTACATGTCTACATCACAGAGATGGTATTCGGGTCAATCTGACCCGGCAGTGAAAGTGGATGCTAAAAGGGGTCAAACACACACACACACACACACACACACACACACACACACACACACGCAGGGAGACAACACACACAGTGAGGGGGACACACATACAGACACACACACATACAGACACACACACATACAGACAACACACACACACAGAGAGAGAGACAGACATACACAGACATACACCCCCCCACACACACACACACACACACACACACACACACACACACACACACTCTTAATTGCTGTTACAATAAAATACTTTCAATACAAATCCTTATAACTCATTTGGCTTGATTCTAAGTGAACGGGTCAATTTGACCCTGAACAGAAGAGGTGTCTCGTCTCCATTTATCAACATCAACCAATTGTAAAACAAGTTGGAACATTTTAAAATTAATTTAAAACATGTTATGTTATGCAAAACTAATGTATTTTATATCGAGGCTTTTCCAATGTAAAAAAGAAAATAGAAAAATGTGTGTGATCTGTGAGGGGTGAATAACACCAGTGCACTACATATTGATTTAATTGATAGTAATAAAAGGTACAAACTATGTAAAAACAATAATCTGGATTTTGGGGCTTCTGACCATTTTTGGATAATTAAACATGCACTGGGTCAAATTGACCCACGAATATTATTGCTGTTACAAAAAACGAAAATAACAGGAGGGAATTTGGCGGGGGTTAAATCTAATCAGCAGCGGGACAGGTGCAAATAAGATACCGTGTGGAAAGGATTGTGCAGAGCGATGACATATAGAGGAGGATTTTAAAAACCTGTGTACCTCTTTGAATTTTACCCAGATTATAGACAGTCCGACTCGCCCAAATATTAAGTCCCCAAATAAATCCTCCTTAATTGATCTAATTTGAACAAATGTTCCACATAAATACTCATCTGTGGGAGTATTTGCTAACGATGTGAGTGACCACTGTGTTGTGGCCACAATTAGGGACACTAAGGTCCAAAAGGTTAAACCACGTGTCATCACAAAGAGAGACAGACAACACTTTGTGGAGCAGGGTTTTGTACATGATCTGTTTGATTTTGATTGGGGTAGAATCAATCTGTGTGCTGATGTAGAAACTGCATGGTCTTATTTTTATCTTGGTTTTATGAAAATTATAGATAGACATGCACCTCTGCGTACATTTACGGAGCGTCCACACTACAGCTCCAAAAATAGCTTGGAGCTGGGCGTGTCTGGAGCTTGGGGATTTTATTCAAGCAACACGGCCAACAACCAATCACATGAATCTCCCGCCCCCGACATACAAAGCAAAAAACCCCGGGGATTGTATGCGAGCAATATATATATAAACTCCCCAAACAGGCGAAAACCTACCAGTTCCCCCCACTGTCTCTGCCACCTCCCTCCATGCTGGTTCCTCCGGTTTGTATCCCGGTAGGTGAAGAGGGTCTGGTCATACAAAACCGGGTGATTTGCTACGGCGATAGTTCGGCGATAGTTCTCCTCCGACTTTTTTTGAAATATAGAAATGAACGGCGGGATATCTCTCCCAGCTTAGACGCGGTTTGATTGGCTACGGCTTCAGCTGTCAGATTTTGGGAAACGGGATTTGATTGGCTGGCGCTGGCTACTCCGGCGTCTCAGGCGACAGAAGTTGAACATTGTTCAACTTCTGTCGCCTGAGACGCCTCGCTCTGCTACCCACAATTCAGTTCGGCGAAAAAGCGCGGCTACGTGACGTCACCCCATTGAAAGTGAATGGGCAGATTGGAGCAGATTAGAGCTTTCGACGCTGTAGTGTAGACGGGCCGTGAGAGTGAAGGGACGAAACAATCCCTGGTTTTCTGCTGAGCTGTCCAGTCTCCTTCATGAGAGAAATAAAGCTTGGGCTAAGGCTTGGAAATCATGCTCAGAGGTAGAATGGCTACGTTTTAGGCAGCTAAGAAATAGCTTCACATCTCAAATAAAAAGTGCTAAATCAAAGTAGTATTTGTCGGTTACCACAGAAAACCTGAATAATCCTAGGACATTTTGGAAAGCCATAAAATCGATTTCCACTGGTGATATCCCAAATGAGCTACCTCCGTGCCTCACCACAGCATCTGGCTCTCTATCAGACAGGGCTACTATGCTCAATTGCTTTAATGAGCATTTTGTGTCTTGTGGCTCTCTGTTTGGCTGTGTGGCTTCTGTGAACGCTCCAATCCGTGACTCTGAACAAAGTGGTCTGGAAAACCCTTTCAGTTTCACTCCTTTAACTGTTGGTATTGTTCATGAAGCATTATCCAAGTTAGATCCTAGGAAACCGGCTGGCCCGGACAACGTAGAGCCTTTCTTTTTAAAGATAGCTGCAGATTTTATTGCTCCACCTCTTACTTCTCTTTTTAACCTCTCCCTCAGCACGAACACAATTCCAAAAGTATGGAAGTCTGCTTATGTCTTGCCTTTACTGAAAGGAGGGGAGGCAACTATTTTAAATAACTATAGGCCCGTCTCTAAATTGTCAGTTCTGGCTAAGGTTCTTGAACGCTTAGTGAGTGAACAAGTAAAGGAGTTTTTATGTATAAATGACATCCTGTCTGAACATCAGTCAGGATTCAGAAAGCAGCACAGCACCATCACTGCCACAATGAAAGTGGTGAATGACATTACTACTATTTTAGATAATAAGCAGAGTTGTGCAGCTCTGTTTATTGACCTTTCCAAAGCGTTTGACACCGTCGATCATCGCATTTTAAAGCAGAGGCTACTCAGTATTGGCCTATCCAGCCTTGCAGTGGGTGGTTTGTGAACTACCTCTCTGAAAGGTCCCCATGTGTTCATTTTGATGGACTGTCTTCTGAGTGGTTAAACATTTCTAATGGTGTACCACAAGGTTCTGTTTTAGGACCACTTTTATTCTCCATATATATTAACAGCGTAGGTGATAATGTGGATGAAGCTACTTTACATTTTTATGCGGATGATACTGTGATGTTCTGTGCAGGTCCCTCCATTAAAGAGGCTGGTGTTAAATTACAGGCTGTTTCTAACACTATTCAGACTCAGCTCTCTGAATTAAAGCTTCTTTTAAATGTGGATAACACCAAGGTAATGCTCTTTTCAAAAGCTAAAAAGACACCAGAGCCTGTTTTAGATATTGTAACTACGCAAGGAACAAAACTTGAAGTTGTTGCCTGTTACAAATACCTTGGTATCTGGCTTGATGATTGTCTCTCTTTTAAACTTCATGTCAATAACCTGCTTAAAAAACGGCGGGTGAGGCTAGGGTTCTTCTACAGGAACAAGTCCTGTTTCTCCTTGAGGCCAGGAAAAGGCTCTGTGACCTTTGACCTGTGCTGGACTATGGGGATTTGTTGTATATGAATGCACCTGCCTGTTGCCTGAGCAAATTGGATGCTGCGTATCACAGTGCTCTGAGATTTGTCACAAATTGTAAAGCGCTGACTCATCACTGCACCCTGTATACCAAGGCAGGTTTACCATCACTCTCTGTACGGAGGCTCAGTCACTGGTACACTTTTATCTATAAAGCTTTGTTGGGTAAACTCCCGTATTATATCTGCTCTCTGATCACACAGAGAGCTGCAAGCAGCTATTGTCTGAGGTCACATGATGTAGTCTTGTTAGATGTGCCAAGAGCAAGGACTGTCTTAGGTAAGACAGCTTTTATGTGCGCAGCTCCACTTGCTTGGAACAATCTTCAGCAAGAATTGAAACTGAGCAATCTCATTCCTCTGCATGTTTTTAAAGCTAGGCAAAATGAAATGCTTGCTGATACAATGGGCACTTGTAAATGTCTATAACTATGTATCCTGTAAATATAATGTATGATGTCCTTTATTGTTTCATGTTTCATGTGGAACCTATATGCTGCAGGTCTCCCTTAGAAAAAGAGATCTATGATCTCAATGGGACCAATCTGAATAAATAAAGGTTTGAAATGAAATGAAATGAAATGTTAGCCGCCTGTGCAGCGTATATGCAGGAAACCCAGTCCTCGTCATGCATTCACGCCTATAATGGATTTCTGATTGGAAAACTTGCCCCGCCCACTTCTTATATCAGAATATTGGATGGAAGCACATTTTCTTTTGCCGTTTTCTCTCAAACTTCTGTTAAAATGTGTGTCGTACACAGTGGCGGTTCTAGACCAATTTGACTGGGGGGGCCAGTTATTTTCTTGGTATTTGTTTCAGTACACTTATTTATTTCAGATAGATCTTATAGTTATTACTGTTAGCTTCAGCTTAAGTTATAGTACAATGTTTGCACTAACACCATATTTATATAAAAATAAAGGCAATGAACAGTTACTTCTCTACTTTACATCTACAATTACACGGATACAATAGTTCAAATCACCTTCAATTATCGTGGTCGTCTCTAGAAACGTAGCTTTCAATCAGTCTTTCTAGGATGCAACAGCCTCTCATGATCCGAGATGAAAAGTGTTTTTCGCACGCTTCTGCCGGACAGTGAAAGTGAGTGCACCGCTCTAATGGGTCCTGAGTGCACCGCTCTAATGGGTCCGACTAGAATGACGAATAACGTTATTTCCGCGTATTCCGTCATTCAATAAATCGTGTAATAAATCATACATTTTTCATTTTTTCCACTTTTCATTTTTAGGGGGGCCACAGGGGGGTCAGAGGGGCACTGGTCCCCCCTGCCCCACCCCTAGAACCGCCCCTGGTTGTACAGAAAGCTGTGTAGTTTTATACGTAAGGCATCCATGAACTCAACTGCTACTATCCTTTATTCCAGGCCGCATGTTACATCTATCCATCCATCTATCATCAAGCAACAGGCTTCTCTCACATAAGTTAAGTCAGCAGATGATAACACATGATCATTTCTGTTCTGCAAAACAAAAGCGAGATGCCTGAGGCTCCGGCTGCTCGTCGTAAAGTCATTTGACTCTTTTCAGTTATCAGAGATGTGTAAAATAGTCCCACTTTTAAATAAACAGCTTGACAGATTGCTTACTCTACCTGCTGTATCACGTTCTTTGATGTGTGGATGAATGGAGAGGTGATACCCCTCATTACCCACAAGTGATGTTAAATGCGGTTACTTTTGTATCATCGTAATAAGATATTGTTTTGATGTTAACTATTTTTACACAAGTGCTGACAGGAACTTATATTTAAACACGTATTAACGGTTGTTTTCTGCGCCGTTAGAGCAGGGTAATTGCTTTAAGGCGAGCAGAGGTGTTAGCTTCATTATCACCCCCATGCTAACAGCAGCAAGATGTTTTAGCCGCAGCCGTGATTTCCCACACACACAAATCAGTGGAAGATAAAGGTCTGAAAACTAATCACCCCCATGTGGGAGGCGATGCTAACCCGCTACCTACCGCTCTTTTGTACCGTCGTCCTCATTATCTTAATGTCCTTTGAAACCGAGTGATAGCCCGCCTCGCTGAAAAGGTCCCGGAGATAACGGCTCGCGGTTTTATTTATCTTTTGACATCTCCGTCTGACAACATGTGAGATATGTCACCTGTGGAGAAAACACCTTTTCCGACAGCCACGCGGTTAGCTTCTCACTCCACCGAGGACGACATGTACCCTTTGTTTTATAATCAGCATTATGCAAACATTTACTGTCTGCTGATCTGTGGGATTTCTCTAATATACAAACTGCAGTAAGGGAAGCTTAAGGGAACACTTAACCCTCAAAATGATCAGTTGTGGATTGATAACTCAACAGGTTGAACATTTTAAAAGTGAGAGAAAGTCATATTTCTTAATATTATATTTTCTTTCTATTATATGCTCAGTACTTCCAAAACACCTGCATATTTGCTCCAATCTTAATATTTGAAAGTCTCACGCTTTCACAGGCACAGTATTCGTCACCGTTTTACTTGTTTTACTTGATTTATAGGGAATAAAGAATCTAAAAAGTGAGAAAATTGAAGTTTAAAAGTCATTTTACTCATAATTACATGAAAAAACCTGCATATCTGCTCAAATCCTAATATTCAACAGTCTCTTTCACGGGCACTGTCTTCGTCTGTGCACTCACTTTGTATATTTTAACACAATGACCAGTGGTGGATCGATTACTCAACAGGTGGGACTTTTTTTACTTGTTTTACTAGATTTATAGGGAATGAAGAATCTAAAAAGTGAGAAAAATTGAAGTAAAAAAGTCATTTTACTCATAATTACATGCATATCTGGTCCGATCCTAATATTCAACAGTCTCTTTATTTATTTTAATAACGTCTTTCCGTCGTCTTTGCAGGCACGCATGAATAATAAGTGTAACACGGGTTGAAGGCTTGATGTATATTTGGGTGGAAATATCGCTTTATGGTGGCGTTTTATGTTTTCTCACAACATTTCACACAATTACTTAAAGTTTTGCACACATTTGATACGGGCTGCACAGATCTTGTTCTCTTGTTGGGTTGCACAATGTGCCGGTCGTGTGTTGTGCAACCTGCGTAGTTATGGATATTAAAAAAGCCTTTTAACTTGATATGTGACACAGCATCATCGCGGAGGGCTCCAAAAGCAAATCACACACTGACAGTAATTGCAGGGATGCCTCCCGGGCATAAAAACAACCACACATATACTTATATACACACACACACACACACACACGCTGAACAATGACCTGTATTGTTGGTGGCAATTACACTCTTGTTGATTCCCTGATTTCCTGCGTACACAATTTTGATAATCTAACTTCTAAAATGATAAGATTTGATTGACAGGTCCCTGCAGCCTGACACACAGTTACTGCACGTGATTTATTTAACGCTAACGACCACCATAAGGCTGGCAAAGATGAGCCTTGCAGTCGTGAATCGGGGCTTAATGACCCTCAGTGTCCAGTGGCAGGTAATGAGTTATGGAGATGAGCGTAGCGACTGGGGAATGTTTTCCTGTCTGTCTACCCCTCACACACACACACACACACACACACACCCCAGCATGAGCACCGTCCTCTCATCTGGATGTTAACGCTTTCTCAGGCCTCAAACTGCAGACTTTCTGAAACACTCACAACAACAGTTAGTCGGGGGTTAACACCAGTTACGACGGAGGTGTCACACACTCCTGCTGTGTGTGTGTGTGTGTGTGTGTGTGTGTCTGCATTGTGTGTGTGTGCCTGCGTTGTGTGTGTGTGTGTGTGTGTGTGTGTGTGTGTACCTGCTGTGTGTGCATGCGTTGTGTGTGTGCCTGCGTTGTGTGTGTGTGTGTACATGCGTTGTGTGTGTGTGTGTGTGTGTGTGTGTGTGTGTGTGTGTGTGTGAATCTGTGGGGAAATCATTTGAGCAGCGAGTGAAACGGGAGAGGAAATACATGTTCCTTAAACACGTCTTAACAAATATCCTCGTGCTCAAAGGCCTGCGGGATTCAGCGAGCATTTATCCGCTATGTGATCTAGTGATAAGACGAATTACCCACACGCACCTCAGCTGCTGCTTTCCACCGATAGATCGAGCCCTGTTTGAAGCAATACGTGTAGTTGGTTGTGGTTTCACGGAGTTATGTGCGGCCACTCCAAGCCAAGAACGTGTACTGTTGTTTTTAGGAATTAAATAAGATAAATATATCGTTTAAATTAATAAGCTTCAGAGGTGCTGGAAGGGAGACTCGGTTTCTTTCTGAACGAAGCTCGGCTAGACTTGGCTGGAGCTACGAACAGATGTTAGAATAAGACTTAGGAATATAAATATCTCCATAACACAAAGACAAACCTTCACTTTAATTAATCCAGACAGCTTTATCCCCAGAAAGCAAAGCATGGTTTCTTCATGAGTTCCGAGCAGCGCGGGGGGGGGGGGGGGGGTGGGGTGGGGGGTGGGGGTAATTGTTAAAGAAATTACCTTTTTTATAAACGATTCCTGAAATATCTCCCTCTGTGCTTTTCAGAATGATATTGATGTTCTTCTCCCTGCAGAGGCTTCAGAGCGTCTGCCTGCTTCTGGTGATCTGCTCTCAGCTGCTCTGGCGTTGGTGTGAACGCACGTACTAAAGGAAAAGTAGAAGTACTCAGATCTTGGTCTTGAGTAAAAGTGGAAGTACTCAGGTCTTGTACTTGAGTAAAAGTAGAAGTACTCAGATCGTGTACTTGATTAGAAGTACTCAGATCTTGTACTTGAGTAAAAGTAGAAGTACTCAGGTCTTGGTATTGAGTAAAAGTAGAAGTACTCAGGTCTTGTACTTGAGTAAAAGTAGAAGTACTCAGATCTTGTACTTGATTAGAAGTACTCAGATATTGTACTTGAGTAAAAGTAGAAGTACTCAGGTCTTGTACTTGAGTAAAAGTAGAAGTACTCAGGTCTTGTACTTGAGTAAAAGTAGAAGTACTCAGGTCTTGAGTAAAAGTAGAAGTACTCAGATTGTGTACTTGAGTAAAAGTAGAAGTACTCAGGTCTTGGTCTTGAGTAAAAGCAGAAGTACTCAAGTCTTGTACTTGAGTAAAAGTAGAAGTACTCAGATTGTGTACTTGAGTAAAAGTAGAAGTACTCAGATCGTGTACTTGAGTAAAAGTAGAAGTACTCAGATATTGTACTTGAGTAAAAGTAGAAGTACTCAGATATTGTACTTGATTAGAAGTACTCAGATCTGGTACTTGAGTAAAAGTAGAAGTACTCAGGTCTTGTACTTTAGTAAAAGTAAAGGACTCAGGTCATGTACTTGAGTAAAAGTAGAAGTACTCAGGTCTTGTACTTTAGTAAAAGTAGAAGTACTCAGGTCTTGTACTTTAGTAAAAGTAAAGGACTCAGGTCATGTACTTTAGTAAAAGTAGAAATACTCAGATCTTGTACTTGAGTAAAAGTAGAAGTACTCAGATCGTGTACTTGAGTAAAAGTAGAAGTACTCAGATATTGTACTTGATTAGAAGTACTCAGATCTGGTACTTGAGTAAAAGTAGAAGTACTCAGGTCTTGTACTTGAGTCAAAGTAGAAGTACTCAGGTCTTGTACTTTAGTAAAAGTAGAAGTACTCAGGTCTTGTACTTTAGTAAAAGTAAAGGACTCAGGTCATGTACTTGAGTAAAAGTAGAAGTACTCAGGTCTTGTACTTGAGTAAAAGTAGAAGTACTCAGGTCTTGTACTTGAGTAAAAGTAGAAGTACTCAGGTCTTGTACTTTAGTAAAAGTAGAAGTACTCAGGTCTTGTACTTTAGTAAAAGTAAAGGACTCAGGTCATGTACTTTAGTAAAAGTAGAAATACTCAGATCTTGTACTTGAGTAAAAGTAGAAGTACTCAGATCGTGTACTTGAGTAAAAGTAGAAGTACTCAGGTCTTGTACTTGAGTAAAAGTAGAAGTACTCAGGTCTTGGTCTTGAGTAAAAGTAGAAGGACTCAGATCTTGTACTTGAGTAAACGTAGAAGTACTCAGGTCTTGTACTTGATTAGAAGTACTCAGATCTTGTACTTGAGTAAAAGTAGAAGTACTCAGATCTTGTACTTGAGTACAAGTAGAAGTACTCAGATCTTGTACTTGAGTAAAAGTAGAAGTACTCAGGTCTTGTACTTGAGTAAAAGTAGAAGTACTCAGGTCTTGTACTTGAGTAAAAGTAGAAGTACCCAGATCTTGTACTTGAGTAAAAGTAGAAGTACTCAGGTCTTGTACTTGAGTAAAAGTAGAAGTACCCAGATCTTGTACTTGAGTAAAAGTAGAAGTACTCAGATCTTGTACTTGAGTAAAAGTAGAAGTACTCAGGTCTCATCAAAATATAGTGAAAGACAGTGAAAGTAGTCGTTGTGCAGATTGGTCCATTTCAGAATAATATATCTGATATGTTTTATAATGATTGATCATGAAAGTGTTCTCAGAGCTGGTGAAGGTGCAGCTAGTCTGAAGTACTTTGTAGACTGCAGGGTAGCTGGTGAAGGTGCAGCTAGTCTGAAGTACTTTGTAGACTGCAGGGTAGCTGGTGAAGGTGCAGCTAGTCTGAAGTACTTTGTAGACTGCAGGGTAGCTGGTGAAGGTGCAGCTAGTCTGAAGTACTTTGTAGACTGCAGGGTAGCTGGTGGATTTACTCCAGGTGGAACTAAAGTCTGATTCAACACTTGGTTAGATTTCACATCATGTTAGTAGTGTAATGACGGTGTGATTTATAGAGCATGCTTTCAAGTGAGCGCTGTAATGCAGCATAGTAACCCGAGATGGCAAAAGTACACACATCCTTTCCTCAAGTAGAAGTACAGATACTCGTGTTTAAAAATACGAGTATCTGTACTTCTACTGACTAAACTTCTTTACCCAAGTCAAAGTAAAGAGGCTTTGAAGTGTCCTTCAGTAAAAAGTACCCATAACTAGCAGCTGCTTTAAAGAGTACCTGACCTCCCTTTATATTAATAGAACAATAATGTCATTGTTAGCTAATGAATGTTTCCATGGTGAACAACGGCAACATGACAACGTTTCCATTGGTCCCTCTTCTTTAGAGAAGACCAGGAAGTGATGGATACACGGATCGTGTTCAAATCATGTAAGAAGTAGAAAGTACAGGTATTTGTGTTCAACATGTAAGAAGTAGAAAGTACAGGTATTTGTGTTCAACATGTAAGAAGTAGAAAGTACAGGTATTTGAGTTCAACATGTAAGAAGTAGAAAGTACAGGTATTTGAGTTCAACATGTAAGAAGTAGAAAGTACAGGTATTTGAGTTCAACATGTAAGAAGTAAAACGTACAGGTATTTGAGTTCAACATGTGAGAAGTAGAAAGTACAGGTATTTGTGTTCAACATGTAAGAAGTAGAAAGTACAGGTATTTGTGTTCAACATGTGAGAAGTAGAAAGTACAGGTATTTGTGTTCAACATGTAAGAAGTAGAAAGTACAGGTATTTGTGTTCAACATGTAAGAAGTAGAAAGTACAGGTATTTGTGTTCAACATGTAAGAAGTAGAAAGTACAGGTATTTGTGTTCAACATGTGAGAAGTAGAAAGTACAGGTATTTGAGTTCAACATGTAAGAAGTAGAAAGTACAGGTATTTGAGTTCAACATGTAAGAAGTAGAAAGTACAGGTATTTGAGTTCAACATGTGAGAAGTAGAAAGTACAGGTATTTGGGTTCAACATGTGAGAAGTAGAAAGTACAGGTATTTGAGTTCAACATGTGAGAAGTAGAAAGTACAGGTATTTGTGTTCAACATGTAAGAAGTAGAAAGTACAGGTATTTGAGTTCAACATGTAAGAAGTAGAAAGTACAGGTATTTGGGTTCAACATGTAAGAAGTAGAAAGTACAGGTATTTGAGTTCAACATGTGAGAAGTAGAAAGTACAGGTATTTGTGTTCAACATGTAAGAAGTAGAAAGTACAGGTATTTGTGTTCAACATGTAAGAAGTAGAAAGTACAGGTATTTGAGTTCAACATGTAAGAAGTAGAAAGTACAGGTATTTGTGTTCAACATGTAAGAAGTAGAAAGTACAGGTATTTGAGTTCAACATGTGAGAAGTAGAAAGTACAGGTATTTGTGTTCAACATGTAAGAAGTAGAAAGTACAGGTATTTGTGTTCAACATGTAAGAAGTAGAAAGTACAGGTATTTGGGTTCAACATGTGAGAAGTAGAAAGTACAGGTATTTGTGTTCAACATGTAAGAAGTAGAAAGTACAGGTATTTGAGTTCAACATGTAAGAAGTAGAAAGTACAGGTATTTGAGTTCAACATGTAAGAAGTAGAAAGTACAGGTATTTGAGTTCAACATGTAAGAAGTAGAAAGTACAGGTATTTGAGTTCAACATGTAAGAAGTAGAAAGTACAGGTATTTGAGTTCAACATGTAAGAAGTAGAAAGTACAGGTATTTGAGTTCAACATGTAAGAAGTAAAACGTACAGGTATTTGAGTTCAACATGTGAGAAGTAGAAAGTACAGGTATTTGTGTTCAACATGTGAGAAGTAGAAAGTACAGGTATTTGTGTTCAACATGTGAGAAGTAGAAAGTACAGGTATTTGTGTTCAACATGTGAGAAGTAGAAAGTACAGGTATTTGGGCTCAACATGTAAGAAGTAGAAAGTACAGGTATTTGGGCTCAACATGTAAGAAGTAGAAAGTACAAGTATTTGAGTTCAACATGTAAGAAGTAGAAAGTACAGGTATTTGAGTTCAACATGTAAGAAGTAGAAAGTACAGGTATTTGAGTTCAACATGTAAGAAGTAGAAAGTACAGGTATTTGAGTTCAACATGTAAGAAGTAGAAAGTACAGGTATTTGAGTTCAACATGTAAGAAGTAGAAAGTACAGGTATTTGAGTTCAACATGGAAGAAGTAGAAAGTACAGGTATTTGAGTTCAACATGTAAGAAGTAAAACGTACAGGTATTTGAGTTCAACATGTGAGAAGTAGAAAGTACAGGTATTTGAGTTCAACATGTGAGAAGTAGAAAGTACAGGTATTTGAGTTCAACATGTGAGAAGTAGAAAGTACAGGTATTTGAGTTCAACATGTAAGAAGTAGAAAGTACAGGTATTTGAGTTCAACATGTAAGAAGTAGAAAGTACAGGTATTTGGGTTCAACATGTAAGAAGTAGAAAGTACAGGTATTTGAGTTCAACATGTAAGAAGTAGAAAGTACAGGTATTTGAGTTCAACATGTGAGAAGTAGAAAGTACAGGTATTTGTGTAAAACATGTAAGAAGTAGAAAGTACAGGTATTTGTGTAAAACATGTAAGAAGTAGAAAGTACAGGTATTTGTGTTCAACATGTGAGAAGTAGAAAGTACAGGTATTTGAGTTCAACATGTAAGAAGTAGAAAGTACAGGTATTTGAGTTCAACATGTAAGAAGTAAAACGTACAGGTATTTGAGTTCAACATGTGAGAAGTAGAAAGTACAGGTATTTGAGTTCAACATGTGAGAAGTAGAAAGTACAGGTATTTGAGTTCAACATGTAAGAAGTAGAAAGTACAGGTATTTGAGTTCAACATGTAAGAAGTAGAAAGTACAGGTATTTGAGTTCAACATGTGAGAAGTAGAAAGTACAGGTATTTGTGTTCAACATGTAAGAAGTAGAAAGTACAGGTATTTGTGTTCAACATGTGAGAAGTAGAAAGTACAGGTATTTGAGTTCAACATGTGAGAAGTAGAAAGTACAGGTATTTGTGTTCAACATGTAAGAAGTAGAAAATACAGGTATTTGAGTTCAACATGTAAGAAGTAGAAAGTACAGGTATTTGTGTTCAACATGTAAGAAGTAGAAAGTACAGGTATTTGAGTTCAAAATGTAAGAAGTAGAAAGTACAGATATTTGGGTTCAACATGTAAGAAGTAGAAAGTACAGGTATTTGAGTTCAACATGTGAGAAGTAGAAAGTACAGGTATTTGGGTCAACATGTAAGAAGTAGAAAGTACAGGTATTTGTGTTCAACATCTAAGAAGTAGAAAGTACAGGTATTTGAGTTCAACATGTAAGAAGTAGAAAGTACAGGTATTTGTGTTCAACATGTAAGAAGTAGAAAGTACAGGTATTTGTGTTCAACATGTAAGAAGTAGAAAGTACAGGTATTTGAGTTCAACATGTAAGAAGTAGAAAGTACAGGTATTTGTGTTCAACATGTAAGAAGTAGAAAGTACAGGTATTTGTGTTCAACATGTGTGAAGTAGAAAGTACAGGTATTTGAGTTCAACATGTATGAAGTAGAAAGTACAGGTATTTGAGTTCAACATGTGAGAAGTAGAAAGTACAAGTATTTGAGTTCAACATGTATGAAGTAGAAAGTACAGGTATTTTAGTTCAACATGTGAGAAGTAGAAAGTACAGGTATTTGAGTTCAACATGTAAGAAGTAGAAAGTACAGGTATTTGTGTTCAACATGTAAGAAGTAGAAAGTACAGGTATTTGAGTTCAACATGTAAGAAGTAGAAAGTACAGGTATTTGAGTTCAACATGTAAGAAGTAGAAAGTACAGGTATTTGTGTTCAACATGTGAGAAGTAGAAAGTACAGGTATTTGTGTTCAACATGTAAGAAGTAGAAAGTACAGGTATTTGTGTTCAACATGTGAGAAGTAGAAAGTACAGGTATTTGTGTTCAACATGTAAGAAGTAGAAAGTACAGGTATTTGAGTTCAAAATGTAAGAAGTAGAAAGTACAGATATTTGGGTTCAACATGTAAGAAGTAGAAAGTACAGGTATTTGAGTTCAACATGTGAGAAGTAGAAAGTACAGGTATTTGGGTTCAACATGTAAGAAGTAGAAAGTACAGGTATTTGTGTTCAACATCTAAGAAGTAGAAAGTACAGGTATTTGAGTTCAACATGTAAGAAGTAGAAAGTACAGGTATTTGTGTTCAACATGTAAGAAGTAGAAAGTACAGGTATTTGTGTTCAACATGTAAGAAGTAGAAAGTACAGGTATTTGAGTTCAACATGTAAGAAGTAGAAAGTACAGGTATTTGTGTTCAACATGTAAGAAGTAGAAAGTACAGGTATTTGTGTTCAACATGTGTGAAGTAGAAAGTACAGGTATTTGAGTTCAACATGTATGAAGTAGAAAGTACAGGTATTTGAGTTCAACATGTGAGAAGTAGAAAGTACAAGTATTTGAGTTCAACATGTATGAAGTAGAAAGTACAGGTATTTTAGTTCAACATGTGAGAAGTAGAAAGTACAGGTATTTGAGTTCAACATGTAAGAAGTAGAAAGTACAGGTATTTGTGTTCAACATGTAAGAAGTAGAAAGTACAGGTATTTGAGTTCAACATGTAAGAAGTAGAAAGTACAGGTATTTGAGTTCAACATGTAAGAAGTAGAAAGTACAGGTATTTGTGTTCAACATGTGAGAAGTAGAAAGTACAGGTATTTGTGTTCAACATGTAAGAAGTAGAAAGTACAGGTATTTGTGTTCAACATGTGAGAAGTAGAAAGTACAGGTATTTGTGTTCAACATGTAAGAAGTAGAAAGTACAGGTATTTGTGTTCAACATGTAAGAAGTCAAAGTAAAAAGTCGTCAGAAAAATAAGTAGTGGAGTAAAGTACTGATACCAGAGAAATGTACTTAACTACAGTAACAAAGTATTTGTACTTCCCACCTCTGGCAGTAACTGAACAAACATTTGTTTTAGAGGCCTCACTTTCCTCTGGCTCTTTATTCCTAATTCCCTCTCTTTAACCCAAACTCTTTCTTTCTCTCGCTGTCTCTCTTTAACTCCCCCTCTCTCACACACACACACACAAACACGCACAGTGAGGAACCGTGTGAGCCTTCAGGAGGACTTTGAAATGAGACGTGGCCGAGACATCAGAGGACACTGCCACTCTCAATGAAGCCTTCTTGATTTATAAGAGCGCAGATAGCAGGGGGGTTTGTTTCCAGAGGCCACGGGGTCCTCCATTAGTACCCTGACCCCGGTTCCCTGGGACCAGCCACTGCAGGAGAGTGGACGGATGGTGCACATGGGGGGCTTTTACCATGCAAAGTCTGCTATTTACATTCCCCCGCCGAAACGAGAGACGTTGGCTCGTCTGTCAGCGGCCTGCTGCTCGTACTGAACGCTCTCTTTACGATCCTCCTCACAGCTTAACTGTCCGCTCTCTCATTAGCTGCGTCTTAATCGCGTGTTAAAGCCGCCCCGGCGTTTACTGCGTGTTTGCGGTGCTGTGAAAGTGTGTGAGGCGGCTCGTAAACACTCGCCCTCAGACGATGAAGTGGTCTCTCGCCTCGTGTGGATAAAATCACTGCATCGCTGAGTAATTATGGGTTACGGCCGCCGTGCTGCTGCGGAGCACTGAGCACTCTGCGGAGATAGCTCTACAGAGAGTATCTAACATGTCCACAACACGGGTTTGGACCCAATCCGATGTTCTGGGGGAAAACTACGCAAATATTCACAAACATAATGTAGAAAATACGATTGAATTGTAATGCGTATATTCGGCTGCACTCCATGACGGTGTTAGTCGTGTCTTGTTATTTAGGACTCTTCTCCCTTGGGCTTTTAGGCAGTATTTTAGCAGGCTTTGAAGACACCACGAGGCCAGTAATGAATATTCTTCTACCACAGTGTTTAGGAAATACTCAGTGTTACAAACTGTTGATACGGTGTTTTAAAACCAAGACATGTGACTTCTTATCTTGCTCAAACTGTGTCCTACATTACCTCATACACTTCCTTTTCTACCCTAACTCATAGGTCACATCGTCCTGCTTTTATTTGATGCATACGTGAGGTCCACCGCGCCTCCGTCAGCTCCATGTTTTGTCTGCAGACTGAATCCATAACACGGCTTTTGTTCCTCTGCAGAAAGCGTTCCTGTTGTTTATGAACACTTAGCGTCCGGCCTCGCGGCTTTAAAGTCACTCTGAATTGTTAACTTTAAAAAAGACATGTGTTTCCAGCGTTTCGTCCCATCTTTGGCCGGTTAGTCAGTGTGGCCTCCCTTCCTCAGGTCCTCCCTTCATCAGTCCTCCCTTCATCAGGCCCTCCCTTCATCAGCCCTCCCTCCATCAGGCCCTCCCTTCATCAGCCCTCTCTTCATATGCTGGAATGTATTGTTTTCAGTAAACATGTCGTACACGTAATCTGTCTTTGTCGTACACACTCTCAGTTGCCATAGGAATAAAGGAGGGTTTCCATAACAGTGAGTGAGGGGCTCAGTACACACATCCTTTACTCAAGTGGAAGTACAGATACTCGTGTTTAAAAATACTCTGGTGAAAGTAGAAGTACTGACTAAACTTCTTTACTCAAGTCAAAGTAAAGAGGCTTTGAAGTGTACTTCAGGAGAAAGTACCCATAGCTAGCAGCTGCTTTAAAGAGTACCTGACCTCCCTTTATATTAATAGAACAATAATGTCATTGTTAGCTAATGAATGTTTCCATGGTGACCAACGGCAACATGACAACGTTTCCATTGGTCCCTCTTCTTTAGAGAAGACCAGGAAGTGATGGATACACGGATCGTGTTCCAACCAATAGGCACGCAGTGACTCTGAAGAATAATGACCACGCACCAACACACATTCAGACTAAAGGAACCAGCTGTTTGGAGAATGAGAGAAGTAGAAAGTACAAGTATTTGAGTTCAACATGTAAGAAGTAGAAAGTACAGGTATTTGAGTTCAACATGTAAGAAGTAGAAAGTACAGGTATTTGAGTTCAACATGTAAGAAGTAGAAAGTACAGGTATTTGAGTTCAACATGGAAGAAGTAGAAAGTACAGGTATTTGTGTTCAACATGTAAGAAGTAGAAAGTACAGGTATTTGAGTTCAACATGGAAGAAGTAGAAAGTACAGGTATTTGAGTTCAACATGTAAGAAGTAGAAAGTACAGGTATTTGTGTTCAACATGTAAGAAGTAGAAAGTACAGGTATTTGAGTTCAACATGTAAGAAGTAGAAAGTACAGGTATTTGAGTTCAACATGTAAGAAGTAGAAAGTACAGGTATTTGTGTTCAACATGAGAGAAGTAGAAAGTACAAGTATTTGAGTTCAACATGAGAGAAGTAGAAAGTACAGGTATTTGAGTTCAACATGAGAGAAGTAGAAAGTACAGGTATTTGTGTCAACATGTAAGAAGTAAAAGTACAGGTATTTGAGTTCAACATGAGAGAAGTAGAAAGTACAGGTATTTGGGTTCAACATGAGAGAAGTAGAAAGTTACAAGTATTTGGGTTTCAACATGAAGAAGTAGAAAGTACAGGTATTTGTGTACAACATGTAAGAAGTAGAAAGTACAGGTATTTGTGTACAACATGTAAGAAGTAGAAAGTACAAGGTATTTGAGTTCAACATGTAAGAAGTAGAAGTTCAGGTAATTTGAGTTCAATTAAGAGTAAAAAAGTTCAGGTATTTGAGTTCAACATGTAAGAAGTAGAAAGTACAGGTATTTGAGTTCACATGTAAGAAGTAGAAAGTACAGGTATTTGAGTTCAACATGAAGAAGTAGAAAGTACAGGTATTTGGTTCAACAGAGAGTACAGGGTAAGGTATTTGGGTTCAACATGAGAGAAGTAGAAAGTACAGGTATTTGGGTTCAACATGTAGAAGTAGAAAGTACAGGTATTTGGGTTCAACATGTAAGAAGTAGAAAGTACAGGTATTTGGGTTCAACATGAGAGAAGTAGAAAGTACAGGTATTTGGGTTCAACATGAGAGAAGTAGAAAGTACAGGTATTTGGGTTCAACATGTAAGAAGTAGAAAGTACAGGTATTTGGGTTCAACATGTAAGAAGTAGAAAGTACAGGTATTTGAGTTCAACATGTAAGAAGTAGAAAGTACAGGTATTTGGGTTCAACATGTAAGAAGTAGAAAGTACAGGTATTTGAGTTCAACATGAGAGAAGTAGAAAGTACAGGTATTTGGGTTCAACATGTAAGAAGTAGAAAGTACAGGTATTTGGGTTCAACATGAGAGAAGTAGAAAGTACAGGTATTTGAGTTCAACATGAGAGAAGTAGAAAGTACAGGTATTTGGGTTCAACATGTAAGAAGTAGAAAGTACAGGTATTTGGGTTCAACGTGAGAGAAGTAGAAAGTACAGGTATTTGGGTTCAACATGAGAGAAGTAGAAAGTACAGGTATTTGTGTTCAACATGTAAGAAGTAGAAAGTACAGGTATTTGTGTTCAACATGTAAGAAGTAGAAAGTACAGGTATTTGAGTTCAACATGTAAGAAGTAGAAAGTACAGGTATTTGAGTTCAACATGTAAGAAGTAGAAAGTACAGGTATTTGAGTTCAACAGGTAAGAAGTAGAAAGTACAGGTATTTGAGTTCAACATGTAAGAAGTAGAAAGTACAGGTATTTGAGTTCAACATGTGAGAAGTAGAAAGTACAGGTATTTGAGTTCAACATGTAAGAAGTAGAAAGTACAGGTATTTGTGTTCAACATGTAAGAAGTAGAAAGTACAGGTATTTGAGTTCAACATGTAAGAAGTAGAAAGTACAGGTATTTGAGTTCAACATGTAAGAAGTAGAAAGTACAGGTATTTGAGTTCAACATGTAAGAAGTAGAAAGTACAGGTATTTGGGTTCAACATATAAGAAGTAGAAAGTACAGGTATTTGAGTTCAACATGTGAGAAGTAGAAAGTACAGGTATTTGAGTTCAACATGAGAGAAGTAGAAAGTACAGGTATTTGGGTTCAACATGTAAGAAGTAGAAAGTACAGGTATTTGGGTTCAACATGTAAGAAGTAGAAAGTAAAAAGTCGTCGTGGAGTAAAGTACTGATACCAGAAAAATGTACTTAAGTGCAGTAACAAAGTATTTGTACTCCACTACTTCCCGCCTCTGCCGTCACACACTCCTGCAGATTTTAAGGTACAATGTCCGTGCACATCTTATAGGCCCAGCGAGCATGCTGGGTAATGAGAAACAGTCACGGGCCTTGTGGGGAAATTATAAAACAGCGCAGGAGGTTTTACAGGCGTGTCGTGGACGAGGTGATTAAACGGAGAGGAGTTCAGGGAGGAAGGAGGTGTAAAACGCCGTCTGACTGCTCTCCTGTTACCGGAAGTCTCTCTCACACACACACACACACCGCTGACTGTGTGTGTGTGAGTGTGTGTGAGGGGGATTATTGCATGCAGCTGGCGGCTGTCACAGTCAGACACTTAGCCCCTCTCTCCCATAACCCTGTGTCTTAACCCTTTCATGTAGAGGTCTTCCTCTCTGCGTCTCGCCACCTGCAAAGAGTCCTCTGTGGATCTGACCGCCCTCTCGTTGTTGGGCCAAAGGGGTCAGTGCGCTTCAAACCAACCGCTTATCGGATAACCGTGCGGTGTCTGAACCCCAGTAAGAATTGGGGAGAGGAGATTGTTTCGAGGACTTTTCGACGGATGGTTAAGTTTGCTGCATTGGAAGGAAGTTCGTCGAAACAAAGATGGAACCAGCGGAGAATCAGAAATCGAGTGTTTCTGTAAAGCTAAACAGATGTTAGATGTTTCCTAGTCGTGTATAATGACTTTGGCTATTCTTCAGAAAGTATTGAGACAGAGTTTATGATATTCAGTCTCCTAATTCTGAAACAAAACAGACATATATAAAAGGTAATATGACTCAAACTAAAGTTGGACTTCTCTGATGACTCATCGGGGCTTCATCAGTCCGGACCATTTTTAAAACGGGTGATATTTCAGTCCCGTCTCTTCCTCAGCGACGCGGAAATAATTGGATTTCAATTTTAAACGGAAGTGCGGAGAACAGCCAAAAAAGCTTTTTGACATCGCGCTGATGTCCTCATTAGGGATTGATACGAGTGTGTTAGCTATGCAAAAGAAGGAAAGTGATTAACATTGGATCCTCACACACACACACACACACACACACACACACAGTATTTCCTTTACTTTGGGAAGCAGCCAGAGCACCAGCCTCCTCTTTGGACCCGGCACAATGAGGATTGGCAGGGAGAGAGCAGTTAAAAGGATCATGTGGTCGATCTCTGACACCGAGAGAAGAGTGGAAAGCCGAGTGAGATCAGGAGGCAGGGAAGAGACCGCCCCTCGGGAGCGATGAGTATCTCGCCGCAGATAAGAGAGCGAGCGCCTGAAGGCCGGCTCCTCTTCCCGAAGCGCTCTGGAGAAACTTTAGTCCAATTGTTGGGGATTACGGAGAGGCGGGGATTTGAGTCACGGGGGGGAACCTCATGGAGACAAAGCGCGGAGTCACATGGGGGATTCTGCTCGACGACGTTTGACGCTTTCATCCATTTCCACTTATTTGTGAAACATCCTCCTTATTTCGATTGACATATCATTTCCTCTCACTTTCGGTACCTGTTTGACTACCTCACTACGGACGGATTCACGATGTAATTTCCAACCAAGATAGGAAATGAAGTTTGCACATATCTGTCTGATAGCTGTCGTGCTACCCTTCAAGCTTCATAGGAGTTAGATATTACATTTATGACATTCGTAGGCTGTTCATTTTTCCTTTGTACCACAACATTAAAAAGGGTATTAAAGTGTACATTGTGGTCCTTTTTAAAAGTCTTAAACTTGTGGAAAACCTGTAGAATGCTTCCTGAAAAAGTACCAAATACTATCAACCAAAATAGAGCACATCGGGGCCGAGTTGTATTTCGTCTTATAGATGTAATAATGGGGATTGTATTCCGTGTGGTGCTATCCTTCCAGCTTCAGAGGGTTTAGATATTTAATCGGTCGAGCTTAGGACTATTGACTTCATGTTCCTTTGTGATTCTGCCAGTGCGACCACAACATTAAAAACGGTATTAAATTGAACATCGTGGTCCTAAAGAAGTGTTCAACTTGAAAAAGTACCAGTTACGATCAACGACTTTTGATAATATAAAACCAAAATAGAGTCGAGTAGAGCCGGGAGTTCCCTTTTGTTTTATTCGTTCTTATAGACGTACGAAATGGGTATGATATTGCATCCTTCTATTTGTCTCGATGTAGTTCACGAAAGTCTATACATCCATGGACTTATTTTTATTCATAGGACACAGATTTTCCGTCGCACTTCGGCCAGTATCGACACAAAGTAAAAACGGGTATTAAATTGTACATTGTGTTAAAAAGAATATAAGTATTATAAGTAATAATAAGTATTTGAAAGTCTTAAACTTCTGCAGAATGCTTCCAAAAGACGTACCAATTATAATCAAGTTACTGGCTGAGTAACCAATGGAAACGCAGCATCACAGTGATGAAGATGAAGCAAATTATTTTGTCATCGACACACCCAACAGAAATTCCTTTTAAATGTAAACATTGAAAGTTTGAAGTGTCATGCTTCCTCCTCTTACTCGATGCATGTGTCATCGCACTAGTTTCAACTTTGCTCGACCTATCTTTAAAAATACATTTAAACCCCTTTCTTTATTTATTCATAATATCCTTATCCTTGGTTCAAATATCTTCCAGTTGTATAAATATAATAAATGTTAATACACATATTAAAAACCGTTCATATTTTCTTTCAAAGTAATTCATAATGCATGTTTTCAACTCATATGTTGAAGAATATTTATGGGTTGCTCTATTTTAAACCGAAATCAAATAAAAATTGAATAAATAATTATATAAACGTATTTAAAGGAAAAGTTTGCAATAAAATAAATAATAATAATAATGCATTTTATTTATGGGCGCCTTTCAAAGCTCTCAAGGACACCGTACAGAGCATAATTAAATACACACAGTAATACAAGACTTAAAAAACAGAGACTTAAAATCAGTTGAGCAGAGATTAGGAAATGGAATACGCCAGTTTAAAAAGGCGTGTTTTCAGGCTGGATCTGAAGGTTGGGAGTGAGTCCATATTGCGGATGTCTTGTGGGAGAGAGACGGGGGGCAGAGTGGCTGAAGGCTCGTGACCCCGTGGCGATCAGGCGGGCAGAAGAAATACGAAAATGAAAAAATACGAATGAATAACCAGTGAAGTCTTTGACACCTAAAATGTTCTTATTCCAGTACGTCTTCATTTGAGTGCAACGCATTCTGTATTGCTTACACCCAGACGATGGAGCCGACATCTTGCTCTCCTTTGCGTTAGTCCCACGGCGGTGACGTTATGCATCTGAAATAACTGCGTGTTTCTGTCTGAGTGTGATTGCAGCTCCGTGTTATCTTAGAGGCCTTCGGGCGGGATCTGCTTTTCCTCCCGAGTGTTTTCTGACAGTCCGTCTGGTGTTCTGGAGGTTCCTTCTGCCCTCGCCCTCTGCCCAGATGTTTTGGATTTACGCCCTAGGAGGTGCCATGCTCGGCGGCTCGATGGTGGGGAGGGGGAGGGGGGGGTAAAGCAGACCCCCAAATGACGCATGACATGGCGCTCTTATTTATGGCTTCCCATGTCAGCGAAGGCCCCCCCGGGGAGCCCCTCATCTCACACACACACACACACACACACAGGAATTCAGATCGTCATAGTGAAGCCGCATGCAGAAATTAAATAGATGAACTTTGCAATTCTTTGAAAGATAATACATCCAGTTATCGCTGCACAAATAATCAAATTAAATATTAAAATCGCAACGTACTTTTAGAATAACATTTGAATAAAGCTTCAGGAATATCTTCGCCGAGAAATTGTGTAACTAAACATCTTATAGTATCCCATCACGTTCAGTTTAATATGTCTCAATGATTATGAGAATAATGTCAATTGCAATTAGTTACTTTTTCCAAATTGTAAACTAGGGGTTATTAAAATGTATTTTGTACGTGTTTTATATTACCAGATACCTCTTGCATTACTCACCCTTATGGGGATACAGGCAACAGTAACTCGTACTGTATATTGTTAATTTGATAGAGTTAAATAAAAAAGCAGGTAATTGCATTAAAATTAATGTTTTACAGAAGTTAAAAAAATGCAAAGCTGTTCATAAATGCTGCATGGTCAAATAAAAGCTGGTAACACTTTTAATGTATCACCAACACATCTTGCATTTCCCAGATGTGGATACTGCGTTAAAAAAAAGCCTTACGTCGAATTCAAAGTGGGATTTAGAAAGCCTTGAATCTTCCCGTAAGCTGCTGGATCGTCGCTCCTAGAAACGTCTATTTAGCCGTACAACACTCACAGTTGCTGCGTATGAAGCCGGACTTCAAAAGAATTAACGACATGTCAGGAGACACTGACTCTTTTATCAACGCCTCTGATGTGGAAGAGGATGTGGAATCTGGAGAGAGAGTGAGGAAGAGATTTAGTGAGAGGATCTCAATACATCTTTCTCTGTAGTTACTCAAGAATCCATGTACATATCGCACGGCATTAACAAATACAGTGCCAGCTCTGTGCACACACAGGTGTTCACGGGAGTATTCAAGTGATCCGCTGCCAGAGTTTTGATGTGGACAGGAGGGAAATAAAAAGAATTTAGAGGAAATGAAAGCCAAGGGGAAGAGAAGGAGCTCGAGAGGAGACGACAGAAGGATAAAAGGAGGAGAGAAGACCTGCAATAGAAGACGTGATAGTGACGGGGTTAACCGGACAAAAGACGGCAGGGCTTTCTCCTCCCGACCGTCTCGTGTTTCCGGCCTTTTGAAAACAGAACCTCTGCAGAACAATATATCTCCGACAACAGCGCGCTCATTTCCCCCCCCCACTTCCCAGGACTGTAAAACTCCCCGTTTGAAATCCACTCTGCTCATTGTTTAGTCTGCTGGAAGGCCCTTAGATCATCCTCTCCAGCAGCCGTCCTGCATCCTCCTCCCAAACAGACGTTAATCGGACTCTTCGGAGCATGAGTAAGACCGGACAGCCGGTGCAGGATGAGAAGAGGATGAATGGGAATTGTTCAATCCGGGAGGGCACAAAAGGGAGAAGTTCTGGTTGATAGAGTAAGGGGTGTATTGTACTCTGATAGGGTCAGTTGTCTCATGATAAGCATGTATTCATCGTAGCTCAGGGGCTCCACGGGGTCTTAAAGTATTCAAAGTACATTTTGTATCTTGTTTTCAATAAGTATATGAATTGTCCAGAGAGGTTGTGTTCTACAGTCTGCCTGAATGTAGTCATGGCGTAGGCATGTCGTGTGATTCTGTGTAGTTTATCGATGGCATCCCGTTGGGTTGGACGCCATCTGAACAGAACATCGCTCGCTCACTGCTTGATGGCGCGCGAAGCTCCGTTTACGCCGGTTGTTAAGCAACATCGTTATGGGGAAATGCAAGTCTGCGTCCAAACGGTTGGAAGATAAGGAGGAAGGACAATCAATACTGTATATAGTCAATGTGAGGTGAAGTGTGTCGCCAAGGTAACCGGTTAGAACTCGAAGTGGCTTAAAATGTATGGAAAGCGTCTTAAAAAAGGTCTTAAAAGGACGTACATGCGACTTCAGGATTCCTGCATCGACCCTGTAACTGTATAAAAGCTCTCTCTTCAATTTGAGTAGTTGCACTCGGCTGTGGAGACATTGCTCTTCATGTTGTTTGCCTCTGTTGCAAAGATTAAGAACCAGAAAGACATCTCTTTGACTATAGTTAATATCAAGAACTTCCGCCACACGGCCAATCCAAACCCAGCGTCTTTGTCTCGAGTTCTGAGAAGAAACTGTTGTGGAAGTGTTGGTTAAACAAAGATAGGTGTTGATCAGAGATGAAGTGGGGACGTGTTCAGGGTAAAGGCCCGGACACACCAAGCTGACACCAAAGAACGGACACAGACGGACCCCGACTGTTGCGTCGCCTCGCGTCTCTGCGTCTCGGCCATGTGTCGCACTGGAACACACCGCAAAGACTTCAGCCGACGGCCAAGAAGCACGTACGAACTGCGCCTGCGTGAGTGGCAATAACTCTCCTTACCAGCAGGCGGCGGTAGTGTGTATTCGTCATTCAAAAGAGGCAACAACCGGAAGACAGACTGCGTGATAACCGAGAGAAGAAGAACAGACTGTGATATAAACAAACAACAAATAGCGTTCCATGTTCCCTCTACAGCGAGAAGCTCACGGGGCTTTCCCGAACCTGTGTCGAGAGCTGGAGTAAAATGAAATCTCACATTTGCCTTCTTAATCGTTTGTTTGGGTCCTTCACTTCCGTTTCGCTTCTCATGCACTGATTCGCTAGCTGAACAGCCAATCAGAGTGATTTATTTTGCCGACAGCCTTTGGCCGACTGCCCACGATTCGACATTTTGAATCGGTGGGTTTTCGGCCGATAAGGTGTCGGCACGCCTGAAAAGACACGACGGTGCGGGACACACCGATCTGAGTAGGGCGTGTCGACGCTCATCGTCGGCCAAGATCGGCTTAGTGTGTCCGGGCCTTTAGAAATCCACTTCTTCCACAACCAATCAGATAAAGTTGTCAAATGGAGAAGAAACCACCCTCTCGTAGATAATGCAGACATCCAAACACATGCATCAGGATCGAAGGGAAGATGTGGAATCTCCTGCTGATGCTCTTGGCCTGGATTTAAGATTAGAAAGGAGTTCTTCTGGACTCTCAAGCTGGAGAAAGGAGTTCTTCTGGACTCTCAAGCTGGAGAAAGGAGTTCTTCTGGACTCTCAAGCTGGAGAAAGGAGTTCTTCTGGACTCTCAAGCTGGAGAAAGAAGTTCTTCTGGACTCTCAAGTTGGAGAAAGGAGTTCTTCTGGACTCTCAAGCTGGAGAAAGGAGTTCTTCTGGACTCTCAAGCTGGAGAAATGAGTTCTTCTGGACTCTAAAGCTGGAGAAAGGAGTTCTTCTGGACTCTAAAGCCGGAGAAAGGAGTTCTTCTGGACTCTCAAGCTGGAGAAAGGAGTTTCTTCTGGACTCTCAAACTAGAGAAAGGAGTTCTTCTGGACTCTCGAGCTGGAGAAAGGAGTTCTTCTGGACTCTCAAACTAGAGAAAGGAGTTCTTCTGGACTCTCAAACTGGAGAAAAGAGTTCTTCTGGACTCTCAAGCTGGAGAAAGGAGTTCTTCTGGACTCTCAAGCTGGAGAAAGGAGTTCTTCTGGACTCTCAAGCTGGAGAAAGGAGTTCTTCTGGACTCTCAAGCTGGAGAAAGAAGTTCTTCTGGACTCTCAAGTTGGAGAAAGGAGTTCTTCTGGACTCTCAAACTGGAGAAAGGAGTTCTTCTGGACTCTCAAGCTGGAGAAAGAAGTTATTCTGGACTCTCAAGTTGGAGAAAGGAGTTCTTCTGGACTCTCAAGCTGGAGAAAGGAGTTCTTCTGGACTCTCAAACTGGAGAAAGGAGTTCTTCTGGACTCTCAAGTTGGAGAAAGGAGTTCTTCTGGACTCTCAAGTTGGAGAAAGAAGTTCTTCTGGACTCTCAAGTTGGAGAAAAGAGTTCTTCTGGACTCTCAAGCTGGAGAAAGGAGTTCTTCTGGACTCTCAAGCTGGAGAAAGGAGTTCTTCTGGACTCTCAAGCTGGAGAAAGAAGTTATTCTGGACTCTCAAGTTGGAGAAAGGAGTTCTTCTGGACTCTCAAGCTGGAGAAAGGAGTTCTTCTGGACTCTCAAGCTGGAGAAAGGAGTTCTTCTGGACTCTCAAGCTGGAGAAGGGAGTTCTTCTGGACTCTCAAGCTGGAGAAAGGAGTTCTTCTGGACTCTCAAGCTGGAGAAAGGAGTTCTTCTGGACTCTCAAGCTGGAGAAAGAAGTTCTTCTGGACTCTCAAGCTGGAGAAGGGAGTTCTTCTGGACTCTCAAGCTGGAGAAAGGAGTTCTTCTGGACTCTCAAGCTGGAGAAAGGAGTTCTTCTGGACTCTCAAGCTGGAGAAAGGAGTTCTTCTGGACTCTCAAGCTGGAGAAAAGAGTTCTTAGACTCTCAAGCTGGAGAAAAGAGTTCTTCTGGACTCTCAAGTTGGAGAAGGGAGTTCTTCTGGACTCTCAAGCTGGAGAAGGGAGTTCTTCTGGACTCTCAAGCTGGAGAAAAGAGTTCTTCTGGACTCTCAAGTTGGAGAAGGGAGTTCTTCTGGACTCACAAGCTGGAGAAGGGAGTTCTTCTGGACTCTCGAGCTGGAGAAGGGAGTTCTTCTGGACTCACAAGCTGGAGAAAGGAGTTCTTCTGGACTCTCAAGCTGGAGAAAAGAGTTCTTCTGGACTCTCAAGTTGGAGAAGGGAGTTCTTCTGGACTCTCAAGCTGGAGAAAGGAGTTCTTCTGGACTCTCAAGCTGGAGAAAAGAGTTCTTCTGGACTCTCAAGTTGGAGAAGGGAGTTCTTCTGGACTCACAAGCTGGAGAAGGGAGTTCTTCTGGACTCTCAAGCTGGATAAAGAAGTTCTTCTGGACTCTCAAGTTGGAGAAAGGAGTTCTTCTGGACTCTCAAGCTGGAGAAAGGAGTTCTTCTGGACTCTCAAGCTGGAGAAATGAGTTCTTCTGGACTCTCAAGCTGGAGAAGGAAGTTCTTCTGGACTCTCAAGCTGGAGAAAGGAGTTCTTCTGGACTCTCAAGCTGGAGAAGGAAGTTCTTATGGACTCTCAAACTAGAGAAAGGAGTTCTTCTGGACTCTCAAACTGGAGAAAGGAGTTCTTCTGGACTCTCAAGCTGGAGAAAAGAGTTCTTCTGGACTCTCAAGCTGGAGAAAGGAGTTCTTCTGGACTCTCAAGCTGGAGAAAGAACTTCTTCTGGACTCTCAAGCTGGAGAAAGAAGTTATTCTGGACTCTCAAGCTGGAGAAAGGAGTTATTCTGGACTCTCAAGCTGGAGAAAGGAGTTCTTCTGGACTCTCAAACTGGAGAAAGGAGTTCTTCTGGACTCTCAAGCTGGAGAAAGAAGTTCTTCTGGACTCTCAAGCTGGAGAAAGGAGTTCTTCTGGACTCTCAAGCTGCAGAAAGAAGTTCTTCTGGACTCTCAAGCTGGAGAAAGGAGTTCTTCTGGACTCTCAAGCTGGAGAAAGGAGTTCTTCTGGACTCTCAAGCTGGAGAAAGGAGTTCTTCTGGACTCTCAAGCTGCAGAAAGAAGTTCTTCTGGACTCTCAAGCTGGAGAAAGGAGTTCTTCTGGACTCTCAAACTGGAGAAAGAAGTTCTTCTGGACTCTCAAGCTGGAGAAGGGAGTTCTTCTGGACTCTCAAGCTGGAGAAAGGAGTTCTTCTGGACTCTCAAGCTGGAGAAAGGAGTTCTTCTGGACTCTCAAGCAGGAGAAGGGAGTTCTTCTGGACTCTCAAGCTGGAGAAGGAAGTTCTTCTGGACTCTCAAGCTGGAGAAAGGAGTTCTTCTGGACTCTCAAGCTGGAGAAAGAAGTTCTTCTGGACTCTCAAGCTGGAGAAAGGAGTTCTTCTGGACTCTAAAGCTGGAGAAAGAAGTTCTTCTGGACTCTCAAGCTGGAGAAGGGAGTTCTTCTGGACTCTCAAGCTGGAGAAAGGAGTTCTTCTGGACTCTCAAGCTGGAGAAGGGAGTTCTTCTGGACTCTCATACTGGAGAAAGGAGTTCTTCTGGACTCTCAAGCTGGAGAAAGGAGTTCTTCTGGACTCTGAAGCTGGAGAAAAGACTATTAAGACTATTCAGTGATGTAAAAAATGGAGAAGTGGAGGTCTGATAATAATAACAATAAAGCGTTATTTATATAGCACTTTTCATTCAACACGTGCAGCTCATAGCGCTTTACAGAATGACACAAGTTAGAAATAAACAACAAGAAACTCCCCTCAGATTATTCGTTCAGAACTTTAAAAGGTCCATGCAGCAAAATATAACATGTGATCAGGTTGAGAGACACCAGGAGGTCAAAGGTATGATAACACAAATAAATAATGGTTTCTCTCTGACAGATAAGACACAAGGCAACACTATAAAGCGGACAAGTCAAATCAAGCAATCTGATTGGTTCTTAGCCGTGATATAATGAGCGTATACCACGGGTAGAATTGTAGTTACTTTTCACAACAAGTCAGTATCCCTCCGCGTCTGAGAAAAAGCTACAGCTGTTACATTACGTCCGTTACGAAACTAACTGACTAACAAAGCTTAAGATGGAAGCATGTAAGGCAGGGGTGTCAAACTCAAGGCCCGGGGGCCAAATCCGGCCCGCGACTTCATTTAATGTGGCCCGCATGCAAAGAATATAATAAGTTTATTATATGGTTACATGTCACTTTACGTGCCCATAAAGTAGCCTACATGTCCCACAATGCATCTTGTTTTGTGACATGCTCACTGAAGAGACTTACAATTATTTGCCCTAGACTTCTGCTTTCAGACGTAGTTAATTATGAAGTTATTACCCTATCCGATAATAATTCAATGCAGAGGAAATTATGTATTATAATACATTATTTTATATATATTATATATTTATATAGTCCTAAAGTCACAACCGGCCCTTTGAGTGCAACCATAATTGTGATGTGGCCCGCGAATACATTTAGTTTGACACCCCTGATGTAAGGGATAATGTGCAGCGAGGACTTGTTGACCGTTGCTAAGGACGCTCACATGTGCAGAAAGAAGTCCGGGCGATTTAACTGTTGGGCTGAAAAGCAAACTACATGCATGCATGCAGCTAAGGGGGTTGTCGACCCACAACCCCGGGCATATACCACGGCCTGTCGTGAGCTATTGCTTAAATATAAAAACCGAAAAAACTACGAGAACATATCAGTAAGACCTATAAAATAAATAAAACAATATAAAGACTATAAGAACATTTTAATTGGGGGTTGCTAATCTAAAAAAGAGGGTGGCCGATGAGCTGGTGGTCTCCACGTCATGGAGGACCTCCCTGGTGTCTTTGAAGTGATGGAGAAGGGATTGAAGCTTCTCCTTCTGCTTCCTTTCCCACCAAGCATTTCATTTTTCCTCTACTGTCACCATTCCCAAAACCCGTGCTTCCCTTGGTCCAGCGATCCATCAGGACTCCTGGGGGACTCTTTGTTTGGTCAAGACGCTGATGGAAGTGAACCTTCTGTTGCCGAAGCCATTAAGACCGCAGCAGGCGCGGAGAAATGATCCGCTCGTGTCACTCCGCGTCAGAAACTCAGAGCGTCCGTCCGTCCGAGGTCTTTGAACTCAAGACAGATGGATGGATGGATCTGTCGAGAGTCCGTGGGGCTTCAGGTTGCCCCTGGATTGATGGAGAGCGCCGGGTTGTTATCTGAAGAGGAGGCGAGGAAAGGATGAAGGTGAGGAGGGAGTGATGAGGAAGATGATACTGCTCGGATTGCTAGAGAACACGGCGTTTCGTAATTGCACTTCCCGATGATTTGTTTCGGGGCAAAATGCGGGGTTCGTGTGCTCAAACAAGCTTGCATTTTGTTCGTGGAGCCCCCCTGTGGAGCCCCCTGCTGTGCCGATGCAGTCGTCTCATTGAAGTGAATGAGGCACTGTTTCTTTTGTGCTAATTAAGCTGCCTTTAAGCTCGGTCTGAAGTGCTTGTTGGGCAATGACTACCTTGCAGTAAAGACTGTTGTGTTTTACTACGGCGATATTTAAACGGTTAGCGGTGCTCACGGCTACATTTCTAATTGGATTACGAGTGTTCGGAAAGCTTTGAGATGTGGAAAGAAATCACGTTTTTAGCTTAAACCCAACCCTGAGATTAGGTAGAGCTCTTGGTGTCCTTTTGTATAAGATCTTAGCGTTGATTTTATAACTGACTAGGCTGCAATAAATCTATATTTAAACGATGTTTCTCCAAATTAAGAAAATCAAGCAAATTTGAAGGCTAAAAAAATGTATCGAAAATTTAAAAAGAATATTGATAATCACTCGATACCAGATTTAGTTCTTACGATATCACAACAATGAATCTTCCTCACAGTTTTCACTATTTTAAAACATATTTAAGCCAAAAGATGAATCTAAAATGGAAGAAATGATTATGTGTGGCCCATGTTTATAAGATCTAAGCATTGGTTTCATAACCCTGCGGCTCAGCGTCCTCTCCACCTCGCCTCCTTCCTCTCTTTGTCCCTGACAGAGATTGAACACCTCCACCTCGCGTGTCTCGGCCCTCAGACTAAACACACTCCCCTGGTGTTGACGGTGTAGCGGCGGCCTCTAACGATACCCGACTTATCTCATTAGAAAAATAATGATTTCGCTGGCTGCCATTCCCACAGATAGCCTCAGTATTTGTCTTGAGCTCTTCAGCGAGCTGCCTGTCGTATATCACCGTGGAGATTTATGGCTGTTTATCTCCAGCCAATACCCCCAACACCCCTCCAACAGATGGGCTGGAGCTATTGACTCAGGGAGAGAAAGGATCCCCAACCGAATAAATACAACAAACAAAAGGTACTCACGCGGGAGGTCGTCGTGGTTACAATGTATTGGTCACGGGGGGAAATGGAGATTGATCTGAGGTTTCCGTTCGTATCTTAAATACTTTTTTCCGCCGTGTGGTCAGATGCAGACGTATAAAACACGTTTTTATCCCCTCATATGACTTGTGGTGATTAACAGTGAAAGCATTCCTTCAGACGTCATGTTGTAAAGGGATGTCGCCTTAAAGCTCCGTGAGTATATCCGGGCTCTAAATCTCCGAACTGTCAGATCTTCACGGGAAGAAGAAGCTCATTGCATCATAAATTGTCTGCTCGGGGCTTACGGGGTGATCTCTGAGTCTCTGGAGAAAAGCTTTTTGGGTTTTATCCCGACATTATCCTCGTTTTTCAAACCGGGCGCTCCATATTGTTGCACATTTCTCACTACCTGTGCGCTTTGTTTTTCTACATTTGATGGATACAAACCAGACTTTGACCCTTGCACCTGTCGCTCGTAAATTACGACTCCTGGTTTATGTTACTCATAATCTGAAGTTAAACACTTTGAAAATGATTTTCGGACGTTAGCACGCAGGTGATGGTGCATTCCTCGGAGACACATCGAGACGCCATGCGGAGGGATTCATATTTTCTCAGCATTAAAGCCTGATGGATGTTTTTCCTGCACATCAATCTGAACACACGCCGTTAGTCACACGGAGACGTCTCTGTCCGAGGGTTTCGTCCTGCAGTATTTGATCAAATATCGAAATGGATGTTGATGGACGTTTAAATCAATCAATTATTAGTGGATAAGATATCAAATGTGAAAACAGAAAACCAATTCAAAATACCCTTTTATTCATTGTTATATTATTTAAACAATATATATTAAACTGATGTTTCTTAAGGTAAGAATGTGGACATGTTCCACTTTTTGACTACATTTTAATTCGCAAATAATCAATCGATAATGGAGATTTGTTTTAGTTGCCGCCCTGATTTGAACACAATACTAGATTTAGTCCTTTTTATATTACAATAGGGATTATTATTTGTTCTGTCTTTGTATACATGTATGTATGTAGGTAGGTACGTGTATGTGTGTACATGTGGGTATACATATGCGTATATGGGTACAAGTATTACTGTTACTATTCTTTATTCCCTTATCTATACATTTTCTTTTAATATTATCTTCTATATTACCTATACAGCTATCTATCTTATTTATTTAGTTAGTTATTTATTTTACTAGCTAGGAGCGGGAGGGAGGGAAAGGGGAAAAATAAATAAAAATATTGACTGTATAAATGTAAACTCATTGTGCCTGACTCGATAAAAAAAACAATAGGGATTATTCATGAGGGAGAAGTGGGAGATTTAAGCTCAGTTTTCACTATTTTATGACATTTTTACGGCAAAAAGATGATTCCAAAATGGGGAAAAGTGTTCGTTGCAGCCCTGAGTATCACTCAACACCAGATTTAGTTCCTACTATATCACAACAATGATCCCTCATGGATGTTTCTCACACTTTTAACTATTTAACCACTTTTTTTTTAAGGTCAAAAGCTGAATCTAAAATGGAAGAAGGGATTAGTTTTGGCCCTGATTATCACACGGACAGACACTAAATGCAAATGGTCGCTCGTGGTGGTTTAGGGTGAACATCTGGAGCTAATCTCCACACAGAGGATGACCAGTGCGTGCAGCCTTCACACAATTAGATTTAGTTATTTTTATATAACAATAGAGGTCATTCGTGAATCATGAGTGAGTGAGAAGTGGAAGAAACATTTATTTTGTCCAAATTAAGAAAACGAGGCTCAGCTTTTCACCATCTAGTGACATTCTGACGGCGAGAAGTGAATCTGAAATGGAAACAATGATTAGTTTTGGCCCTGATTGTCGCTCGATTCCAGATGCTGAGCAGACGCTAAATGCAAATGGGCGCTCGTGACGGTTTAACAGTGACAGGGCGAACATCTGGAGCTAATCTCCGATGTGTGCAGCCTGGAGAGGATCAGCGCCGTGCTGCCCCTCTCCTCTTGAAGCAGCCCTCGAGTGTTTCTGCTCGTGACATGAATTGTTGGATTGTGTGTCTGGTGGCGATGGTTCTCCTCACCGCACGACTCGCCCGACACTCTGCAGCGACAGCGCTACAATCACAAAGCGTCAGGAAGATGTCAGAGAAACACCTCGGCGTGTGTGTGTGTGTGTGTGTGTGTGTGTGTGTGTGTGTGTGTGTGTGTGTGTGTGTGTGTGTGTGTGTGTGTGTGTGTGTGTGTGTGTGTGTGTGTGTGTGTGTGTGTGTGTGTGTGTGTGTGTGTGTGTGTGTGTGTGTGTGTGTGTGTGTGTGTGTGTGTGTGTGTGTGTGTGTGTGGGGAGGCCTCACACACTCATGCAGCGTTATTATGATAGCAGGAAGGAAGTGACATCATGGCGACTCTGAAGGAGAGCTGGCACAAAGCGAGAGTGAATAGTTGAGGCTTAAAAGTGAAAGCTTCACTTCTCATCCACACATTCAGTATAATACTAAATAAATGTACGTTATCATTTTAACGTTGCTGAATGTGACAAACCGACAACATTTGAACTATTTATGGGGCATTTTTACCAACTGCCAAACAACTGTTGTGCAGGAATGAAGTGAAAATACAAGAAAGTTTGAAATAGTTGAACAGACGATAACAGAATGCATCTGACCTCACAGGATAAGCCTGCTTGCTTATGGCTTTAGAGTTTTAAGTACATATCATTCGGGCCGACCAGAGCCACACTTTGGACCAGATGTAGATCTTACACACTAACACATTAACGTATGCCTGCTAATGCTGCAAAATGCTTACTTGAGGTGTTGAATATGCAAATCGGTGCATGTCCAGCTTCAGTCCCTGGGCCAAAATGAAAGTAATGGACCGAGAATATTCCTAATGTCTTTATAGCTGCTTGCATCCATTTAAGTATTAAAACATTTCCAGAACTGACGACATGCAATTTAGATTTTCTGTTATTCACTTTATAATAACCTTGCCGTCATATGTTGACTTCAGCGTACTCGCAGAACAGGTTTTACTTCCTGATAACGTGTATTATTTGTAGTTAAATAAAGGCAAATACACTTCACGTTGCTTCTTAATGGATGTCTTTGAGTTTTTAAATGTCATGGCTCGTTGGGATTAGGAACTAAATGTGGAGCAAATCCAAATGTCCAGATACTTTGAGGCTGAAGGTGTGACTTCCGCTCAGAAAGCTTCACATCTGATCCACACATCGAGTGCAATAGGAATGAAATGTGCATTAGGTAACATTGCTGACTGTGGCTGCGAGGGAGTGCGGTCGTCTTTCCACCAGAAGGCTGTGGGTTCGAGTTGCTCCCGATGGCCAACGGCGTGTGAATGTTAGGTCCTAGAGGTACTGCTTAGTATGAACGGGTGAACGACATGTAGTATGTAAAGCGCTTTGAGGGGTCTGAAAGACTGGATAAAGCGCTATATAAGTACAGTCCATGTACCATTACACGCTGGTGTATTTTAACGAGCAGCTTGCACATACTTTTGGCATTTCTATCATTCACTACATTATGTGCAAATAAGATATTGTTATACCAGCTGCCCAATAACAATGACGGCATATTCTGACAGACGTGTGATATGTAAAACAGGTTTTGCTATATGGTGTCATGTTATATTTTGGATACGTGCAAACATGCCTTTCGATGATGGTCAGCCAGTCGGCACTTCAGTAATCCTCCTACGTGAAGTCGGAGAAGCCTCATTACGCCATTAACACTTCCCTTGTTTATCTTCCCTCGCTCAGCGGGTTACCCCGGCGATTCTGCGTGTCGTGTTACCTGTATGATTTATGGACCTGCTGCTATTTGTTTAGCTGGGATATTCACAGATGTCACTCACGGGCTGAGGGCAGGGAAATGCAGGAGAAACATAAAGTGGAAATGTTAACCCAATAACGAAAGATAAACAGTCGGCGCCGGGGAGCCAAAGACAACACGGGGCGGAGGGAAAGCGTCCCGCTGGCATCGGGTTTCCCAGAGTAAGTGTTATTTGAAAAGCAGCTGAAGGGTGACACTCACTCTCCTCCCTCCGCCATCTGTTGCTCCCTCTCTTCTCAGGCGGCTCTAAGTGCCTTGAAACAGCTGTCGGAGCAGGGGTTGGACCCGGTGGACGGAGCCATCAAGGTACGGTAGGAGCACCGTGTCAACACACACACACACACACACACACACTGAAAAACCACGACACGTGACATGTTGGATTTAAGCAGCGAGATTTAAAACACTGCTTGAGTCTCAAAGCTGTGTAGAGTTAGGATTCCTGTGCGAAATGTAATCAAACCAATTAAGAAGGATGTTTTAATTAATCAAATCGTGCTGCTGCCACGAGGAATCCTTTTCTCCCTTCCTTTCCAGTGTTCCCGATGCTTAAGGAGCTAGGAAAGGAAGCATTGAAGCTCCTTTCCTTAGCATTTAGACACTTAAAACCTTCCCTCAGTGAGGTACACTTCTCACGGAAAACACAGCCAATCACTGAGGACAGATGTGTGTGTGCCAATCTGCCATTTTGCAAATCCTCAGCGCTGCAGGCTGCCCCATCATCACACACACACACACACACACACACACACGTCCGACATTTCCGCTCGACATTTCCCCTCCCAGTAGGCGTTCATATTTACATGCTCTGCTCTCCCCTCGGTGTCAGTTCTTTGCATGATGGCTATCAGAGAGAGGGCTTTCTCCATCACACACACACACACACACACACACACACACACACACACACACTCTCACATCGGGAAGGAAGGAGGAAAGGCTGCGGTTTCTTTTGGAAACTGAGAAGGAAATCGCTGTCAAACATTTCTGGAGTCTTTTCACCGTGTCCTGGGAAAAACGTGTAGGCAGTATTTCCTTCGGCGTTCTCTTCGGAGAGACGAACGTTATAATAACTTCATTTAAGTCGCTTTAATACGGCAGCGATTCCACTTTAACCCGAGCTGTTAACTTCTCCAGACCGTCTCTTCATTGCACATTGCGGTCAACACCTTTTTAATAATTAATAAATATGGAAGATTGTATAAATAAATAGACATATAATATAGTAAGTAAAAAACAAAGTAAGTACAATTTATTTATCGAATAAAATAACCCATCTCTTTAAATAAATAACTATCCACATCATGGCTGCCCTTCTCAGACATTCTGCCGTCCTTTGTTTATTTATTATACTTATTATTGTTGTGTGTGTGTGTGTGTGTGTGTGTTTCAGAGCAGTGAGGTGTGTGTGCGGGAGGACGGACATTAAACAGACTAACTCAGGCACCACCACTCAGGTCTGCACGGATTCACAGGCTGTCGTCTAGGAGCTGAAACCCCCCCTCGACACCCCATAACCCACGACCCCCCCCCCTTCCCCCACGATCGCCACTGTATCCTGCAAAAACCTTTCAACATGCAATAGGGTGGATGCGCACCGAGACGAGACGACGACTAAAACACATTATTACAGAGTCTATGTGAAGACAACGCTATGTTAACACGTTTATCGATGATTTCTAAATTCAAAAGATGAAACTCATGCGAGAGATGCATGGTACTGTATGAAGTCCAGAGGGAGGCCCTGCAGGGACCCTTTGGATTACTGTATTGTGGTGTGGTTAAACACGAATATGTACGTCATGCCATTGAGACACAGAGGAACCTACGAGGAGAAACCAACTCGCGTACAGTAGCTTATTTTCCGGGGGTATTACGTTTCCGTTTTTTTAAATTCTTTTTATTAATCTAACAATGCTTGAGTACTGTATTTAAAATTAACCAATGCCAGTGCTGTGAAAGTTGTAGTTGTTGTCTTCATATATAGTCACCCAGCTTACCTTTGTACGCTGACATTAAGATAAAAAAAAAACAGTTCATCCATCGATACGGATGCGTGACCTGCGAGAGAATCATATCCCCACGAGTAACGCAGAACCGGTTTTCATGTGGACAAAACTGGCGTTAGCAGTAATCAGTAGAAGTGTTGGACGACCCTTCGCCTCCTGAAGGGTCTACTTTCCCGTTAACAGCCCCCAAAGCCCTGCATACTATCACTGGAGAGGAGAATAAACACGCCCTCCATCCATCCAGTGATTCTGTGTCGGAAACCCCTCCCACTGTTTTGTCGATCACATCTACACCCATCGTGTGTGCTGTATTGACCCGCCGAGGCATCAACTGGGTGCTTTTAAAGCCTGCATTAGTCTGGAGTGCGTCTTCTGAGCGGACTGAAGGCCACTCCGTCACTTTGTTCACTGACTTTGAGGATGTGTCTTCTTCTTCGCTGTGAGTACAACGTGTAATAAGGCTGTCTGTTACTGAAATGCAGTAAAAACACCTCAGTTCATGTGGAAAAAAACGATGTGTCCGTGTCTTCTTACTTTCTCCTCCTGTAGAGCTAATTCAACACGTGTTCTGAAACCAAAATAACATTTCATTTGGTGGCCACCATCTGTTGAAAACTTGTGATAAAAGACTACATGTACCATGATGCATTGCAATCCAGATACTGGCGCCAAGACAGAAAATGGCCAATTGCTCCTTCACTTTTGCAGGTAATGAAATAATAAGATGGAAGCACTTCAGTGGAAACCAGCGTGAACAAAACGGTACAAGCTTTATTATTATTTTCCACACCTTTCATAATAAAAGTTTTTAAATTTAAATTCACGAAGAAGCAACTACAAAAAAACGGCTTTGAAAATCAGTTTCTTTGTGTCTGAAGAAACGGGCCATTAGCACCGTTTGCTAACTGCATAGCTTGAAGTAAAGTAACATTTAACTAAGTGAAAGTGATGCCTGCCCCCCGACTATCTTTTGAAAACTTGTGATAAACTATTGGAGCCTACATGTACCAGAATGCATTGCACTCCAGACAGACAAACAAAAAATTGCGTAAAATGTCGTTTTTGCATTGAATTACAAATATGTTACTGAACTTAAAAACTCTGTAAAATCAAAACTAAACTCAAAATAAAAGCCCAATTTAAATTCGCTCGGCAAGAAGCAACTCCAACCAACATTTAGAATATCTTTCCTGGTTCTTTCCACCACATCGAAAGGCCTTTAGCACTCGAGTAAGCTTTTAATAAAGTTTGGGACGTTCATTGGGTGATGCATTCAAAGGCTCTGGGAAAAGGGGAACTTGAGTTCAGATCGTTTTGTTAAATTATCCCAATGTTTTCATCCAGAATCAGTCAAGTGTCTGCACCTGACTCGAAGCCTGCAGCACCGAGAGTTTTAAGAAACACAAGAGAAATCTCAGACGTGACTAACACTGTTAAATGTGTGCTACTGCATTAGAACATCGTGACTAATAAAAGTTCATTGCACATTAAAACACACTGGGAAGGTGTGCTCCAAAAAAGAACATGCACTAAAGATTTTTATAGTGTGTTGTTATTCCAGCTCTCTTTAAAACACGGTTTCATTCCTTGCTTTCGCCAACGATGACGTGTGGTGTGTGAAAACCTGAGCTCTCAGAAAGTATCCCACGTCTTAAAGGATTTACGATATTGTTTCCTCCGCCAGATCCTGTGAAGACTTCGAAACACTGACATTAATCCCTCTGTCTTCTCTACCGGCTTCCTGCAGAAACCCTCTAAGACATATTGTTAAAGGGATACGGCCATTTCTTCGTGTTTTTTAGCAAATGTCATTCAATTCGGAAACCGTGTATTGATGCATTTGACTATTTAGGTTTAGTAAATCACGACAGAACAGTTCCGCAGCTTTAAAGTGATCGTGTGTACTGTAGTGCCGTGAAAAGAGTATTAAGAATGGAGTTCCAATCTTTATTATCCATTACTATCAGAGAGGTTAACACATGAACTGCTCTGCCTGATGAGCTAGCAGCAATGATAGCTACAGCTACAGGTGTTCCCCACTAAAGGGTCCGTGTGGAAACACAATAAGCAAGGTGAATTCATCAGTTATACCTCGAAGACACAGAAAAGTGGAGGTGAAGTGAAGAACACGAGGCAGCAGAACAAACCACATGTTTCCAGTTGAGGATGTATCCAAGAGCTTAAGGTAACAAGACAAGAGGTGAGTAATTGGTATGAAATGGTCTTTTATTTGGGGGGGGGGGGGGGAGAGAGTGTTCCTTAAATATGTTTCAACAACTCCAGACTTTCCAAGAACAAATACGTGTTGCTGTTCACACGATAGAGCTTTAGCAAATTGAGTAAATTGTGCATTTCCTGCAGACTATTTTAAACTGTAATTATGAATATTCAAGTTTACTCATTCATTCTGAAACAGTTTCACGGCTTAGAGGAATACTTTATCTCCTAAATTGCCTCCTTTTTGGATTCTTCCTCAAACGTGAACATGGCCTGAGTGATTCATATACAAATGGTCCTTGTTGGGATAAAGTAGTCCTTAAATATGCCTCCATGCAGCCCAAAAACTCTGACTTTCTGCGGACAAAGATGCATTCTGTGTCGTCTTTCACAAATGATTAACTCTTGTAATATCATGACTTCCTTAAACTTCATCTACACTGGAAAAGCGCTAAGTGTGTGTTAAGTACTGACTAAACTTTCTGTCCCCAGAGTCAGAACTAAACATGGAGAAGCAGCGTTCAGTTACTATGCTCCAAATATCTGGAACAAACTCTGACTACTTTTAAATCCAGCAAGAAGACTTTTCTTTTTGTCGCTGCTTTTAATTGAAACTGAGCCGTTGTGTTCATCAGTAAAGTGGAACTTCATTCACATCTTAAACTGCACTGTAACTTTTTATTTTTTATTTTAATATTTCTTTTATTATCTTTTACTGTTTTTAAATGCCTTTGTCTGAATGGCTTTCATTTTTGTAAAGCACCTTGAACTGCCTTGTGTTGAAAGGTGCTATATAAATAAACTTGCCTTGTCTAAACTTCTTTACTCAAGTAAAAGACTCTAAAGAATAATGATCACGCCACCAAACACACATTCAAACTAAAGGAAATGTGATAAGTAGAAAGTACAGGTATTTGAGTTCAACATGTGAGAAGTAGAAAGTACAGGTATTTGAGTTCAACATGTGAGAAGTAGAAAGTACAGGTATTTGAGTTCAACATGTAAGAAGTAGAAAGTACAGGTATTAGAGTTCAACATGTGAGAAGTAGAAAGTACAGGTATTTGGGTTCAACATGTAAGAAGTAGAAAGTACAGGTATTTGAGTTCAACATGTAAGAAGTAGAAAGTACAGGTATTTGAGTTCAACATGTGAGAAGTAGAAAGTACAGGTATTGGTGTTCAACATGTGAGAAGTAGAAAGTACAGGTATTTGAGTTCAACATGTAAGAAGTAGAAAGTACAGGTATTTGAGTTCAACATGTGAGAAGTAGAAAGTACAGGTATTTGAGTTCAACATGTAAGAAGTAGAAAGTACAGGTATTTGAGTTCAACATGTGAGAAGTAGAAAGTACAGGTATTGGTGTTCAACATGTGAGAAGTAGAAAGTACAGGTATTTGAGTTCAACATGTGAGAAGTAGAAAGTACAGGTATTGGTGTTCAACATGTGAGAAGTAGAAAGTACAGGTATTTGAGTTCAACATGTAAGAAGTAGAAAGTACAGGTATTTGGGTTCAACATGTAAGAAGTAGAAAGTACAGGTATTTGAGTTCAACATGTAAGAAGTAGAAAGTACAGGTATGTGTGTTCAACATGTAAGAAGTAGAAAGTTCAGGTATGTGTGTTCAACATGTGAGAAGTAGAAAGTACAGGTATGTGTGTTCAAAATGTAAGAAGTAGAAAGTACAGGTATTTGAGTTCAAAATGTAAGAAGTAGAAAGTACAGGTATTTGTGTTCAACATGTGAGAAGTAGAAAGTACAGGTATTTGAGTTCAACATGTAAGAAGTAGAAAGTACAGGTATTTGTGTTCAACATGTGAGAAGTAGAAAGTACAGGTATTTGAGTTCAACATGTAAGAAGTAGAAAGTACAGGTATTTGGGTTCAACATGTAAGAAGTAGAAAGTACAGGTATTTCAGTTCAACATGTTAGAAGTAGAAAATACAGGTATTTGAGTTCAACATGTTAGAAGTAGAAAGTACAGGTATTTGAGTTCAACATGTAAGAAGTAGAAAGTACAGGTATTTGAGTTCAACATGTGAGAAGTAGAAAGTACAGGTATTTGAGTTCAACATGTAAGAAGTAGAAAGTACAGGTATTTGAGTTCAACATGTGAGAAGTAGAAAGTACAGGTATTTGAGTTCAACATGTAAGAAGTAGAAAGTACAGGTATTTGAGTTCAACATGTAAGAAGTAGAAAGTACAGGTATTTGAGTTCAACATGTAAGAAGTAGAAAGTACAGGTATTTGGGTTCAACATGTAAGAAGTAGAAAGTACAGGTATTTCAGTTCAACATGTTAGAAGTAGAAAATACAGGTATTTGAGTTCAACATGTTAGAAGTAGAAAGTACAGGTATTTGAGTTCAACATGTAAGAAGTAGAAAGTACAGGTATTTGAGTTCAACATGTAAGAAGTATAAAGTACAGGTATTTGAGTTCAACATGTGAGAAGTAGAAAGTACAGGTATTGGTGTTCAACATGTGAGAAGTAGAAAGTACAGGTATTTGAGTTCAACATGTGAGAAGTAGAAAGTACAGGTATTGGTGTTCACATGTGAGAAGTAGAAAGTACAGGTATTTGAGTTCAACATGTGAGAAGTAGAAAGTACAGGTATTGGTGTTCAACATGTGAGAAGTAGAAAGTACAGGTATTTGAGTTCAACATGTAAGAAGTAGAAAGTACAGGTATTTGAGTTCAACATGTGAGAAGTAGAAAGTACAGGTATTTGAGTTCAACATGTAAGAAGTAGAAAGTACAGGTATTTGAGTTCAACATGTGAGAAGTAGAAAGTACAGGTATTGGTGTTCAACATGTGAGAAGTAGAAAGTACAGGTATTTGAGTTCAACATGTGAGAAGTAGAAAGTACAGGTATTGGTGTTCAACATGTGAGAAGTAGAAAGTACAGGTATTTGAGTTCAACATGTAAGAAGTAGAAAGTACAGGTATTTGAGTTCAACATGTGAGAAGGAGAAAGTACAGGTATTTGAGCTCAACATGTAAGAAGTAGAAAGTACAGGTATTGGTGTTCAACATGTGAGAAGTAGAAAGTACAGGTATTTGAGTTCAACATGTAAGAAGTAGAAAGTACAGGTATTTGAGTTCAACATGTGAGAAGTAGAAGTACAGGTATTTGAGCTCAACATGTAAGAAGTAGAAAGTACAGGTATTGGTGTTCAACATGTGAGAAGTAGAAAGTACAGGTATTTGGGTTCAACATGTAAGAAGTAGAAAGTTCAGGTATGTGTGTTCAACATGTGAGAAGTAGAAAGTACAGGTATGTGTGTTCAAAATGTAAGAAGTAGAAAGTACAGGTATTTGAGTTCAAAATGTAAGAAGTAGAAAGTACAGGTATTTGTGTTCAAAATGTAAGAAGTAGAAAGTACAGGTATTTGTGTTCAACATGTGAGAAGTAGAAAGTACAGGTATTTGAGTTCAACATGTAAGAAGTAGAAAGTACAGGTATTTGTGTTCAACATGTGAGAAGTAGAAAGTACAGGTATTTGAGTTCAACATGTAAGAAGTAGAAAGTACAGGTATTTGGGTTCAACATGTAAGAAGTAGAAAGTACAGGTATTTCAGTTCAACATGTTAGAAGTAGAAAATACAGGTATTTGTGTTCAACATGTTAGAAGTAGAAAGTACAGGTATTTGAGTTCAACATGTAAGAAGTAGAAAGTACAGGTATTTGAGTTCAACATGTGAGAAGTAGAAAGTACAGGTATTTGAGTTCAACATGTAAGAAGTAGAAAGTACAGGTATTTGAGTTCAACATGTGAGAAGTAGAAAGTACAGGTATTTGTGTTCAACATGTAAGAAGTAGAAAGTACAGGTATTTGAGTTCAACATGTAAGAAGTAGAAAGTACAGGTATTTGGGTTCAACATGTAAGAAGTAGAAAGTACAGGTATTTCAGTTCAACATGTTAGAAGTAGAAAATACAGGTATTTGAGTTCAACATGTAAGAAGTAGAAAGTACAGGTATTTGAGTTCAACATGTGAGAAGTAGAAAGTACAGGTATTTGTGTTCAACATGTAAGAAGTAGAAAGTACAGGTATTTGAGTTCAACATGTGAGAAGTAGAAAGTACAGGTATTTGAGTTCAACATGTGAGAAGTAGAAAGTACAGGTATTTGAGTTCAACATGTAAGAAGTAGAAAGTACAGGTATTTGAGTTCAACATGTGAGAAGTAGAAAGTACAGGTATTTGAGTTCAACATGTGAGAAGTAGAAAGTACAGGTATTTGAGTTCAACATGTAAGAAGTATAAAGTACAGGTATTTGAGTTCAACATGTAAGAAGTAGAAAGTACAGGTATTTGTGTTCAACATGTAAGAAGTAGAAAGTAATAAGTAGTGGAGTAAAGTACTGATACCAGAAACATGTACTTAAGTACAGGAATGAAGTATTTGTACTCCACTACTTCCACCTCTGGTCATCAGTGAGATGAATGAGCGTCTAACTCTCTGTGAGCCATTGAGAAACACCACGGCCGTTCACGCACATGATCAGATCTCTGATCCAGGATCTGTGCTGTATCCTCAGTGTAGATTTCTGAACTTCATTTACTTTAAGTAGTTATTTAATAATGATAACAACAAAGCTTTATTTATATAGCACTTTCCATACAACACATGCAGCTCAAAGTGCTTTACAGAATTACACAAGTTAAAAAACACACAAGAAATTCCCCTCAGATTATTTGTTAAGAACTTTAAAAGGTACGTGCAGCAAAATATAACATGTGATCAGGTTGAGAGACCGGGAGAGGAAAGGTATGATAATATAAATAATAGTTTCTCTCCGACAGACACAAGACAACTGAGTCGATGCAACAATATCAAATATAAAACCCCTTAAAACAAAGTGAACATATCGGTACAACAGAAATAAAAGATTAAGACCTATAAAATGGGTAAATAAGATTGAAGAAGATTCAACTTATTGTCGTTACGTGGTACAGGTACTATGTAACAAAACGGTTTCTCTGCATTTGGCCCATCCTAGTGTTAGGAGCCCGGGGAGCAGTGCCTTGCTCAGGGACACCTCGGTAGCACTTGGTCTTTCCGGGACATGAACTGGTGACCTTCCAGTTGCCAAGTCAAGTCCCTATCGACTTCGCCACCACCGCCCAAATAAGAAAGACTAAAAGAACATCTGAAGTGGGGGGTTGCTAATAAAAAGATGTAATCTATATTTTCCAGCAGCTTTTCTGGTTGTTAATATTTACATTCTGAACCAAGTATTTAAATTATTATATTGCTGGTTCAACTCCTTCCAGTTTGAGGTCATTGGCTGAACCAAGTTGGTGTTACGATAAAAAGCAATCGAGACAAAGCACCACGTCATGTCTCCCCCCCCCCCCCCCCCCCCCCCCCCCCCCCGGTCCAGTCTGACCCAGGTGAAAGTCTGACCTCACGGTATGTGAAGTGAACCTTGCCGCCCAAAATAGACCAGAATCATGGAGCCGCGCAGATTTTCCACGCCAGAGTTATTGATTTCTCCGTCAGGATGATGTGCGATCGACCCCCTGACGTCCTCTAAAGTACAGCTGTGTGAACAGGAGGCGAGATGCTGATGGGTCTGCTCGAGGTAAGCCAAAATACTAATAGTGTCTGTCTCCGAAGAGCAGTGCGGACACTTTGAAGTCTTTGCTAATTACTCACCAAAGAAGTGTCTGCAGCAAAGGCACCCCAGGGAGAAACACAGATTACAGTAAAGCCACTTAGAAAGCAGTTAAAACAACAAGAGATGCACAATGAAGACGGAAGATTTCATCCAAAAGTGCGCACTAGAAAATGTCAATATTAACACGTGTTGTAACAAAGTGAAATTGTACGTTATATTTAGAATATGTTCACGTGTTTTCCTTGCTGTTTCTTTGGATTCAACAGATTACAGACTCTTTAGATCGGTGAATAAGTTGAGTGAGAGAAATCAGGAAATGGAATAAGAAAGATTTAAATGAAGACATTTCAATAATGCATTGTCACTTTTAGGACAGAGAATCAAAGCTTCTAAAGGCTTGTCTAAAAGGATTTGTATGCGTGCATTTAAGTTCATTTGTATTAACTTTTCCATAGTGAGTCTGACCTGAGATGTTCATCGGCATGACTACACTGCTATGTCCGTGTGGCAAAATAAAGAACCTTGAACAACCTGCGGTTTGAAGCCTGGGAGTAAAACATCCAGCTCGTTAATACGCTATATTTAGAATATGTTCACGTCTTTATCTCGCTGTCAACCAACCCTTGTTATAAGCGAACTGAAGCCTTTACCTATTCTGTCTTTAAAGCCACGAGACGACATGAATACAAGCCTCAGATTGTTCGTGTTTTCAGCCCTTTCCACTTCTTTAGACTCATCAGTGAATAAGTTGAGCTTTAAGTTAAGAATCAGGAGATAAAGAAGAAACCTACTTTTAGGGCTGGTGTCTAAATCAGGAGCTCAAACTCAATTTCATCACGGCCACATCAGCATTATGGTTGCACTCAAAGGGCCGGGGTGTAACTTTAAGACTATATAAAAATACATATACAAATATTTAATATATATAAAATAATGTAATATATTACATTATTGCCTCTGCTTTGGATTATTATCAGATAGGGTAATAACTTCATAATGAACTAGTCTGAAAGCAGAAGGCTTGGGCAAATAATTGCAAGTCTCTTCAGTGCGCATGTCACAAAAAAGAGATGCATTGTGGGACATGTAGTTTATGGGCAACGTGCTTCTGTAAAGCGGCATGTAATCGTATAATAAACTTATTTTATTCTTTGCAAGCTCTTGATGGCCACATAAAAAGTGGAAAAGAGAATTAACATATTTGTTTATTATAGAATATAAACAAGACAATATACAATATTCTGGATAATTAAAATAGAAAGTCAAAATACAACAGGGTCCAAAATACTACAGGTATTTTATAAGAAAGGAGAAACTCAAACTATGTAGCGCCAAAACTCATATAGTCATGTCACAAAATGATTTAAAAAGAAAAGCCAAATAAAAAAAATGTAAAAAGTGGAATTTTGGAGGAAAAAAAATCGAATTCTGAGAAAAAGTCAAATTTGAGATGCATTGTGGGACATGTAGTTTATGGGCAACGTGCTTCTGTAAAGCGGCATGTAACCGAATAATAAACATATTATATTCTTTGCAAGCTCTTATGGGCCGGATTTGGCCCCCGGGCCTTGAGTTTGACACCCCTGATCTAAATGAAGACATTTTAATAGCTAATGCATTGTCACTTTGGTGGACAGATAATCAAAGCTTCTAATAGGCTTATAGACATTTCTGGGTATTTCTATGCGTGCACTTGTCTCAGTAACTTCTCCATAGTCAGTGTATAACCTGCAGTTATCGATACAGTTTGAAGCCTGGGAGTAAAACATCCATATCATGAATACGCTATAGAATATGTTCACGTCTTTATCTTGCTGTCAACCAACCCTTCTTATAAGAGGCCTTTACCTATGCCGTCTTTAAAGCCACGAGACGACATGAAGACAAGCCTCAGTCTGTTAGTGTTTTAGTGTTTTCTGCAGTGTCAGAGTCCACTGCAGTGACTCATGCAGACAGCATCAGCTGCTGACTGACCCATAAACACCGTCTGACCCTGGTCTGCGGGCTCCGACCTCTCAATGTGTTTACGTTGTGCTTTTATCGCTCATGTAGAGGCCGTGGAGCCGCCTGGACACCGGGAACAGACTCTGACCGTGTGACACAACAGTTACGCCGGTCTAAAAGTGTATAACTTTAAAATCACTTTGATTGCACGGTCTTTTAAGGAGCCTGTGAAATGTTTCAATGATGCGTTGAGTCTGTTTCTTCTCAAAGCTCGGACAGCAAAGTCGCCCGAAAAGTCCCACGGCCGCGACCTGCAGGCAACGCGAACCAACATCTGAAGCCTGCGAGTCCAAAGCATCTCATGACGTCTGAATGGGAACAAGTAGGACTTCAAATCCGGTCAGCTGCAAGGAGAGCAATGATAGGGATGTTGCTGTTGTTGTTGTTGTTGTTGTTGTTCTCTCAGACAGTAAATAAGTTCAAACACAGAAGTACCAATGATGCAATGTTTCTATTTGGTTCGATGGGCAAAGAGCTTGATGTGGATAGCGGGCATTAAGAAGGAGCATGTTGGTCATTTGGAAAGTTGATAAATCCCGTATTTAATTGTTTTGCTAATAAATTGTTTATTTATTTAAATTCTGTACGAAATGAACACAAAGAATGACTATAGTTTCTTACTTCAGCCCATGTCCCCTCTGTCGTTGAATCGGCCCATCGTGAACCTTGTTCCAAATGGATTGGTTGAGCCCATATGTCACTCAAATAAGGTACTTTTTTATTTACTTTATTAGCCATTAAATAATAAGAAGTGTTTTTTACTGTATCGTTAAGTTAGGCACAATATTTACATTACTTACTCTTTTTTTTTTTTTAAGAGAGCTTAATGTGGACACAGTGTGTACATAAGGGGCAGTTTCAAGATAAGTTTTTTTATTTTTTTATTTTTTTTACAGCACCCAGGGAGCCGTGTAGGGAACGGTGCCTTGCTCAGGGACACCTCGGTAGCACTTGGTCTTGCCGAGACTTGAACTGATGACCTTCCAGTTGCCAAGCCAAGTCCCTATCGCCTTCGCCACCACCAGCGCCCCAAGTGCAGTTTCGTAACTTAATCTTCAAAATGGATTGTTTTTTCCAACATGTCTCTAATAAGTAACTTTATTAGCCATTCGATTAAACACAACGTCTGTGTCGTAAACTGTATTGGCTATGAAGTAAGAAAAGCACATGTACTTTACTTTCTTTTATATTTTGCAGGTCTCCCGTCAAAAAGAGATCGTTGACCTCAATGGGATTTTACCTGGATAAATAAAGGTTTTGAATTTAATTTAATTTTTAATGTAATCGTCCAAATTGATTTATTTTCCCATATTGAACTCTTTTCAGGAACTTTCCTACACCGTAGCAACGCCCCCTAACAACACATGCACTGTGTCCTCTCTCGTCTTCGGTGATCGACACTTGTTCTATTGTCATGTTTTATTTTCGTATCACGTGCTCGACTCAGTCGGCTGTAGATCTACTACAATGCCCCGTTCAGCCGACGCCCATATCTGAAGGCTGCCTGAGTCACAATGAGACGAGGACGCCGATAGGCCGATACCGACACCAGCTTGACTCAGCAGAAGATCCGCTTTCCTGTCAGTCTCTTCTACATCAACATGTGTCCCATCTTCTCCATGTCTCTTCTACATCAACATGTGTCCCCTCTTCTCCGTGTCTCTTCTACATCAACATGTGTCCCCTCTTCTCCGTGTCTCTTCTACATCAACATGTGTCCCCTCTTCTCCGTGTCTCTTCTACATCAACATGTGTCCCCTCTTCTTCGTGTCTCTTCTACATCAACATGTGTCCCCTCTTCTTCGTGTCTCTTCTACATCAACATGTGTCCCCTCTTCTCCGTGTCTCTTCTACATCAACATGTGTCCCCTCTTCTTCGTGTCTCTTCTACATAAACATGTGTCCCCTCTTATTTGTGTCTCTTCTACATCACATGTGTCCCCTCTTCTTCGTGTCTCTTCTACATCAACATGTGTCCCCTCTTCTCCGTGTCTCTTCAACATCACCATGTGTCCCCTCTTCTCCGTGTCTCTTCTACATCAACATGTGTCCCCTTTCTCCGTGTCTCTTCTCCATCAAAATGTGTCCCCTCTTCTAACGTCCCCTGTCCTCTTCTACATTCAACATGTGTCCCCCTCTTCTCCGTGTCTCTTCTACATCAACATGTGTCCCCTCTTCTCCGTGTCTCTTCTCCATCAACATGTGTCCCCTCTTCTCCGTGTCTCTTCTACATCAACATGTGTCCCCTCTTCTTCGTGTCTCTTCTACATCAACATGTGTCCCTATTCTTCGTGTCTCTTCTACATCAACATGTGTCCCCTCTCTCGGTCTTTCTACATCAAACATGTGTCCCTCTCTTTGTGTCTCTTCTACATCAACATGTGTCCCCTCTTCTTCGTGTCTCTTCTACATCAACATGTGTCCCCTCTTCTCCGTGTCTCTTCCACATCACCATGTGTCCCCTCTTCTCCGTGTCTCTTCTACATCAACATGTGTCCCCTCTTCTCCGTGTCTCTTCTACATCAACATGTGTCCCCTCTTCTCGTGTCTCTTCTACATCAACATGTGTCCCTCTTCTTCGTGTCTCTTCTACATCAACATGTGTCCCCCTCTTCTTTGTGTCTCTTCTACATCACATGTGTCCCCTCTTCTTTGTGTCTCTTCTACATCAACATGTGTCCCCTCTTCTTTGTGTCTCTTCTACATCAACATGTGTCCCCTCTTCTTCGTGTCTCTTTCTACATCAACATGTGTCCCCTCTTCTTCGTGTCTCTTCTACATCAACATGTGTCCCCCTCTTCTCCGTGTCCTCTTCTACATCAACATGTGCTCCCCTCTTCTCTGTGTCTCTTCTACATCAACATGTGTCCCCTCTTCTTCGTGTCTCTTCTACATCAACATGTGTCCCCTCTTCTTCGTGTCTCTTCCACATCAACATGTGTCCCCTCTTCTTTGTGTCTCTTCTACATCAACACGTGTCCCCTCTTCTTCCTGTCTCTTCTACATCAACACGTGTCCCCTCTTCTTCATGTCTCTTCCACATCACCATGTGTCCCCTCTCCTTCATGTCTCTTCTACATCAACATGTGTCCCCTCTTCTTCATGTCTCTTCCACATCACCATGTGTCCCCTCTCCTTCATGTCTCTTCTACATCAACATGTGTCCCCTCTTCTTCATGTCTCTTCTCCATGTCTCTTCTACATCAACATGTGTCCCCTCTTCTTCACGTCTCTTCTACATCAACATGTGTCCCCTCTTCTTCATGTCTCTTCTACATCAACATGTGTCCCCTCTTCTTCATGTCTCCTCTACATCAACATGTGTCCCCTCTTCTTCATGTCTCTTCTACATCAACATGTGTCCCCTCTTCTTCATGTCTCCTCTACATCAACATGTGTCCCCTCTTCTTCACGTCTCCTCTACATCAACATGTGTCCCCTCTTCTTCATGTCTCTTATACATCAACATGTGTCCCCTCTCTTCATGTCTCTTCTACATCAACATGTGTCCCCTCTTCTTCAGTCTCTTCTACATCAACATGTGTCCCCTCTTCTTCATGTCTCTTCTACATCAACATGTGTCCCCTCTTCTTCATGTCTCTTCTACATCAACATGTGTCCCCTCTTCTTCATGTCTCTTCTACATCAACATGTGTCCCCTCTCTCCATGTCTCTTCTACATCAACATGTGTCCCCTCTTCTTCATGTCTCTTCTACATCAACATGTGTCCACTCTTCTTCATGTCTCTTCTACATCAACATGTGTCCCCTCTTCATGTCTCTTCTACATCAACATGTGGTCCCCTCTTCTTCATGTCTCTTCTACATCACCATGTGTCCCCTCTTCCTAATGTCTCTTCTACATCAAATGTGTCCCCTCTCTCCATGTCTCTTCTACATCAACATGTGTCCCCTCTTCTTCATGTCTCTTCTATATCACCATGTGTCCCCTCTTCCTCATGTCTCTTCTACATCAACATGTGTCCCCTTTTCTCCATGTCTCTTCTACATCAACATGTGTCCCCTCTTCTTCATGAACATGTGTCCCCTCTTCTCCATGTCTCTTCTACATCAACATGTGTCCCCTCTTCGTCATTTATCTTCTACATCAACATGTGTCCCCTCTTCTTCATGTCTCTTCTACATCAACATGTGTCCCCTCTTCTCCATGTCTCTTCTACATCAACATGTGTCCCCTCTTCTTCATTTATCTTCTACATCAACATGTGTCCCCTCTTCTCCATGTCTCTTCTACATCAACATGTGTCCCCTCTTCTCCATGTCTCTTCTACATCAGCATGTGTCCCCTCTTCTTCATGTCTCTTCTACATCAGCATGTGTCCCCTCTTCTTCATGTCTCTTCTACATCAACATGTGTCCCCTCTTCTTCATTTATCTTCTACATCAACATGTGTCCCCTCTTCTCCATGTCTCTTCTACATCAACATGTGTCCCCTCTTCTCCATGTCTCTTCTACATCAGCATGTGTCCCCTCTTCTTCATGTCTCTTCTACATCAGCATGTGTCCCCTCTTCTTCATGTCTCTTCTACATCAACATGTGTCCCCTCTGTGGAAAGAGACTCTGAAAGTTTCGGGAACAAAGATTTTCTCTCTTTTTGATCCATTTCTATAAAAACCTGTCTGAAAATTTGCTGATCAGATTTTGGACACTTGATGTCATAACGATGTGTTGTCTTTAGTAACCATTAGCCAATCAGCAACAAGGTAACCCCCCCCCCCCCCTTATCACCTGAATCTCAATTGAGTTCTTTGTAACCAGATGTCTCTCAGAGGGGCGTGGGGAGGCGCTCCTTGCTTCATCTAAAGTCACAGACAGAGAATCAGCACTTTGGAAACAGGGCTGAAACAGAGGGGATTATGGGTAATGCTGCAATGATCTGTTTGGTGTTTCAGCCAATCAGAGACAGGCTCTGATCCTTTAAATGAGTGTACAGCATTTCTGTCAAAACCACACACCATGTAATAATCTAAATCACTTTTATTAATTTAAGTTAGGTAGAGACACTGAACATTGGAACCACATTTTGCTCGGCTATGGAGCGGTCTTCAGAAAAAAATTACAAAAAAGAGGCGTATGTCATACTGTCAAAAAAAAGAAATGGCAAAAATTAAGAGGTAGAGAATTTAGGCTCATCGCTGGGACGGGGGGACGAGGGACGGGGGGACGGGGGGGACGGGGACCTACTGGAATGTCGTTGAAATTCAAAAACTCGTCGTCCCAAAAGGTATATAAAATATTCATACATCAAATATGGTGAGACAGCCACCTCGACAACATTTAGACATTTAACGGGACAGTTAGTGTTACTGGGACAGCCTTTTTTTTTTTTTTTTAACAAATAATATTGGTAACAGATAAATGTACAATATAAACACCACAGATCTGGAAAATAAACATTTCTCTCGGTTCCTCCCCCGACGCGGGAGCGACTGCTCGTTCAACCTCGTATGCTTTCTCACACACCTGAAATAAAATGGAGATTTCAGCCACAATCTGGCCGTGAAACGTCCCGTCAGGAACGCGTAGACTTCAACACGTGTGTCGGTGATTTAACAACACGGAGTTACGGCTACGTCTTTATCTTTAAACCGTCGGTAAGCTGCATGTCCTGAAAGAGCCCCGGGAGACTTTGAAATGCTGCGTCCCCGCCCCCCACACAGCGCGCGCGCCGTGTGGAGAACGATCTGAATTACAGTGCATGTCTACAAAAATAAAACAAAAGTGAAAAACATGTTTTACTGTCTGTACAGTAACATACTGTATATTTCCACAATGACACTAGTAAGGCTGGTGACTACATTACGTAAATAGTTAATTATAGGAAAGCTTTTTCTGTATGATTTCAAAAGACTAGTGACACGGTATACAGGTGTTGGTTTCTTTAAACTTACAAAAAAAAGACAAAACAATGTCAAATAAATCCTTTGTGTCGAACACAGCTTTCTTTGTTCCGGACGATATGGTAAACCTTTGCATCTGCTCAATGCAAGTGCACCAGTCTAATTCAGTCCCTCCTCCTCTTCCTCCTTTCCCCTTCTTCATCCTCAGTGGTTGTTTCCTCATGCAGGTTTATGTGCCTCTGGTCGCGTGGCAAACGGCGCCTCCTTAGATCCCGTTCTTCGCCTCGTTGTTGTTCATCGCCTCCTTCCTCTGAGCCAGAAACGGGTACATGCACTTGTCGGCGCCCAAAAACCGGTACATGCAGACGATGGCCTCGAAGGGGAGGATGCTGCAGAGAAAGGGCAGAGGTCAGATTCGCAGACAGACAGCGTATGGTTCGGACTTCATTGTGCTTCGAACCCGTTCAGCGGTAGTTTCACACGTATCTCGTCATGTTCTGTATATTCTCCGATATGTGTTGTTGATATTGGGCTATATGAATACATCTGAATTGAATGGTGCGCATAGGGGCGGTTCTGAAAGGGACTACTTTCCAGGTGGTGCTCCAACAAGTCCTTTCTCGCCTCCACCTGGTCTGTGTCTTCATGTTAACCTTAATGTACAAATCCACTTATCTTAACACTCAGATTAATCTTAACAAAGCTATAAGTGTGAGTGTTGTGACTTAAAATCATGAGCTGAGCGGCGGTGATATTCTTCTAAACATTTAACAAACTAATCTTACATTACAGCTCCAGTCCTAACGCTTTTATGTTATGTGAAAAAAGCCACTTATAATTAAATTGAAATAGTTATCCCTTAATCTTCATTTTCCACCAAGTGTCATGCGGTAGTCTCCACTCAGCTGGCTTTATTTAACCCATTTCTTTTGTCCAAGACTAAATCTATTATAGTTACCCTCTGTATTTTCTTTTAATATAGTCAACAGTGTGTTTAATTGTCTATATTATCTTAATTCTACACGTCCTATCTCTTTTGAGCTCTCAATTGTTTTATTATTTGGACTTTGATTTTGAAGGGTCCCCACTTGTAGGAGGCTTAGTTTCAGGCACAGGAAATGATCGTACTTCGTCCTTGCATGTCATCCCCCTTCATAATTCTTGCAATCCTTTTGTGTTTGATATAGAGAGGCATTATGGTTTGAGTGAGCAGAACTTCTTTATGAGCTAACGTCTGCCTTATTGTATTCTGTGGTCTTCACTTTCACTTTTGCTCCTCATTCTATTTCTGTGAAAGGTGCTATACTACATAAATTCCAGTGTCGCAGGAAGCTTACCGTTTATTACAATGCTTCGTTTAGTTGAGAACATTTCCCCAGTTACAGGAGAACGCTTTGCGACAAGAGAACAGGACACTGAAACCTTCTCACTGCTCAATGCTGAATACCGAAGCTCACCTTTCATGAAGTTGACCATATAGACGATGCGAGGCGTGCAGATCATGGGCTGGTCGGTGAGGATGGCCCTCATCGACTGCTTCACACAGAACTCTGGCTTCAGGGGGGGGAGGAAAGGCTCGATCTCCTTCCTGTGGGCAGAACGTCCGTCAGTCAAAAAGTCACGAAACTCAACATGTGGTGCGTCTGTTTTTCTAGTGGTTTGTCCTTTTAGTTGCGTCCGTCACAAAGTAAACGGTCAATGGAAAATGGACTGTACTTATATAGCGCTGTATCCAGTCTAAGACCCCTCAAAGCGCTTTACATGTCGTTCACAACCGTTAGAGCAGTGCATGTTGCTCTAGGGCAGGGGTGTCAAACTCAATTTCATCGCGGGCCACATTAGAATTATGGCTGCACTCAAAGGGCCGGTGGTAACTTTAAGACTATATAAATATACATAGCTAAATATACATAATAAATATAAAATAATGTATTATTTATTTTACAATATTTCCTCTGCATTGGATTGTTATCGGATAGGGTTATAAATTCATAATTAACTACGTCTGAAAGCAGAAGTCTAGGGAAAATAATTGCAAGTCTCTTCAGTGCGCATGTCACACAATGAGATGCATTGTGGGACATGTAGTTTATGGGCAACATTCTCCTGTAAAGCGGCACGTAACATTATAATAAACTTATTATATTCTTTGCAAGCTCTTGTGGGCCACATAAAATGAAGTGGCGGGCCGGATTTGGCCCCCGGGCCTTGAGTTCGACACCCCTGCTCTAGGGCCTAACATTCACACACCGTTGGCCATCGGGAGCAACTCGGGGTTCAGTATCTCGCCCAAGGATACATCGACATGTTGACGACATGTTGACTGCACGGGCTGGGATCGAACCCACAACCTTCTGGTTGAAAGACGACCGCACGCCCTCGCAGCCACAGGGACGTCTTCGGCTTGATTTGGTGTTTGTTTGTTTGCAGGATAGTCATGAAACTTACAGAGAGCGTGTAGCACAAGCCACAGAATAACATTTTGAGGCCGATCTGGATTAAGGAAGGAGATGCCCTTATCCAGTTTTAACATCTTGCCTTAGCGAATGTTTTCACTTTCTTATTGTGAAGCCGACAAAGAGTTTGCATTTTTGTAGGAAAGAAAGTTAGATGATTCAGAACCTGGAGTGCAAAGCGCTTTGGCTTTGTGTCGTTATCCTTAAATGAAGTGATACCGGTTAGAAAGGCTGAAATGTTGAGGCACGGTGAAGCCGCCTGCTGACTGTAACCATTAAACAAAGTGGGGACTATTACAGCAGAACGAGGGGGGGGGGGGGTGCACCTGTTAGTAAAGTATCTCCTGGGAAAGTCTCTGTTTAAGCAGACTTGTACAAAATCCTGTGCTGCTTTAAACTCTGAAGAAGGTGCTTGCGAGGAGGCCAGAGAAGCCAGATGCAAGTTAAAGTTAAAGTGTGTGAGGAGGCTGACCTTATCCGGCAGCCTTTGAACATCCCCGTGTCCACCAGGTAGGGACACACCAGAGTCATGTTGATGCCCTCCTTCTCTGAGGCTTTTATCTCGTGGCTGAGCGACTCGTGGAACCCGATGGCACCGAACTTACTGGCGCAGTAAATCCTGAGGGAGGAGAGAGAACAGGTTAGGCCAGGCAGAACATTATCAGACATGCCCCGGGCTTCTCTGTGCTGTTAATGATACGGCGGGCTACAGTTTCATTAGCATTCTTTCCGCGCTGCATCAGGAGACCGCTGGGAGGTTTTGATGTGGTCCGCCGGCGTGGACATAATCTTTCTTCCAAGGCAAACACAGATGCATGTCGATAAACGCGGGAGGATAAAGAGACTCGACTGTGCCCGCATGACACACGAGGCTTTAGTTCCCTGGAATTAATGTCTGAAAACACAGCCGAGGCTTTTCCAGGAAGTATAATAGCTGCAGAGAAACTGACTAAGTCCTTTGAAGGCAGCGGACTTAATCATCGTGGAGGAATGGTTCGGAAAGCAAAGCAGAAGGCGCAGCTATGAAAACAGACGCGGTCCCTGTAGGCCGTCTGAAAGTGACACTGAAATCTCCAAATAAGAACCGCAAGTTACGGAGACGAATGACTCCACTTAATATTTTAATATGCATTACAATAACAAGCAGGCGGGGGACACTATAGGAGGGGGGACACTGTCCTCCGGGCGCTGCTGTGAGCTGAATACTGAGCGTTGTTCACAAAGCCGTGATGAAGATGTCTCGCTGCCTCGGGAGCTGTCAGAGCCCAATAGGGCCCCCCCCCCCCCCCACTGCTGCAGATTGAAATCTATAAGAGGCTACCCAATGCTCATCTGTGTCCCTTAATTTAACGGGTGGGGGGACGACTTAGAGAAAGGGGGCCTGACCCTCGCTCTGCAGAAAAAGCTCTGGTTTTTGGATGGTGGGAACGCCGGGATGTGTGTGTGTGTGTGTGTGTGTGTGTGTGTGTGTGTGTGTGTGTGTGTGTGTGTGTGTGTGTGTGTGTGTGTGTGTGTGTGTGTGTGTGTGTGTGTGTGTGTGTGTGTGTGTGTGTGTGTGTGTGTGTGTGTGTGTGTGTGTGTGTGTGTGTGTGTGTGTGTGTGTGTGTGTGTGTGTGTGTGTGGTGTGTGTGTGTGTGTGGTGTGTGTGTGTGTGTGTGTGTGTGTGTGTGTGTGATACTAACCTCCACTCCAGCTGTGCTGAATAAACCCAGGGAGCTGGCAAACCGTCACAATGTGGCCGTGATTCAGCTCCAGCATCTTGGGGAGGAACGCCTTGGTGGTCTGAGGGAGACAGAAGGGAGAGGAAGGTTAGTTGGTCTGTGCCAAAGCCCTTTGATCCCCTCGTATCCCCCCTCTTCTCCATGGTGATGCACGGAGACGCGTCTGAATGAGAATTCATAACACGCACAACAGAATATAATCCGACGGAGCTGCAGGGTCGTAAAAGCTTCATCGCAATATGATTTTACAGCCGGGGTTTTCGGACAATGTTAGAATGCTTGCCGGTCGAAAGTCAGGCAATCAACGTAACTCACTTAGGTTTGTATCAACACAACGACAATTCGCTTTGACAAGTGGAATAACACATCTGCGTTGAGGAGGTACATTTGGATTGAATCGAGGAAACTGAGAATTACAAATTAAAGGCACATCTTAAAACTGTTACGCATCAGAATTTTACTTTCGCGTCATCTGATTGGATCCTCGTGTTCCATTGATAGATCCTCTAAACGTTACGCACGCCCAACCCCCTGAATGCAGCACACGTGCCCGTTCCAGCCAATGTTATCCAACGTAAAGCTAACGCGTGTATCCGCCCTGTAACTCAGATAAGCTCCAAATCTCTTCCACAAACTTTAAAGAATATCAAGCCGACATTTTGTTCTGTAACGCTGCCGACGACCTGAACCGAAACACAACCTGTCGGCGGGAGGGAGGAGGTGAAAGCTTTTCTCCTTTGTGCTAGGTGTGAATTGGATGTTGAAGGAAGTGTGAGGGTTTTCCTTTCTGCAGGTATCCACTGAACAAACGTGTGTGTGTGTGCATGTGTGTGGGTGTGTGTGTGTGTGTGTGTGTGTGTGGTGTGTGTGTGGTGTGTGTGTGTGTGTGTGTGTTGTGTGTGTGTGTGTGTTGTTGTGTGGTGTGTGTGTGTGTGTGTGTGTGTGTGTGTGTGTGTTGTGTGTGTGTGTGCTCGCTCGCTGCTGTACAATCTGTTCTTTTCCCACACAGATCTGGTGAGCCCGGCTCTAAAGACTTGGTGACAACGCCGATCACAGGCCTCCGTTCACTCGACAACAACAAAGCCCAGCCTCTGGTCTCTCAGCACAATCAGCAGCGGACCAATCGGCAGCCAGGTGAGCGCCGAGAGATGAAGGGCTTCGTCCACGTGAGAGGTGAGAGCAGCCGCCCAGCAGAGCAGACTCAGAGACTTCCATTAACTTACAGATCACTCCTCACGCTGCTGACTTTGGACTCCGCGTGAGCCAATCAGCAGGTGCGACATGTGACGGCAACGACAGGAACTGACCAATCACTCTCCCCGCAGGGAGGTCCACAAACAAACAGCAGGCCTTTTGTTGCTCGCACTGCGACATCTATTCAGGTCAGATGTGTGCTGCCGTGGTGACGAACAATGCGTGGAGCCGGCAACACCCTTTCTCATGTCACTGAAGACAGGAGGATGCTAGAGACTGTGGCCTTAATATCATCAGCTCAGCCATGACAGCTCTACTTAATACCAATAAGTAAACGTCTACAGATTTTTATCACTTTGGGTTTCTTATTACCTTTGTCAGTTTTATTACTAGTTTCCAATAATGGCGTGGTCGTATAACGGTTTCATTGGCTGTGCAGGGAGCAGGCCCGGCCAGAGAAATGATCCAGTAAACATGTGGAGCGTGGTACCAGGTAGTACAGCCACTGGCAGGGAGGAACAGCCTCATTAAAACTGCAACCAGAGATTAACGGCATCGGACCGGCTGACTCCGTCCTCCCTGCATCGGAATTGAACCGGAGTACGTCAGATCTACGCGGAGAAGCGGAGCACGATGACTTCAACTGATCTGACTCGGCTCTAAACATCTGTACTTTTTCAGGAAAT